>JAVQMG010000102.1:1685000-1720000 GCA_032878915.1 Castanopsis chinensis
TGTTGATTGAGGTTCGCATCATTTGGTATCAGAAGTAGGCCTTGCTTATGTCTAGCTTTATATCCATCAGCCATTCTTTGCCCTTCCTTTTCTGGTCAATACAATGCATGGTTTCAAAAGCTACAAGAACATTGTCTGTTATGAGCCTTCCTAGGATAAAAGCACTTTGATATTCAGGGATCACCTTTGGTAAGTTTCTCTTTAACTTGTTAGCAAGCACTTTGGAGATAATTTTGTAAATTACAATACATAAGTGTCTGAATTCAGTAATTTTCTAGGGGATTTTAAACTTTGGGATCAAACATATATAGGTTTCATTCATGCCTCTTGGCATAGTACGGGTGTTAAGAGAATCTAACACACAATTGATAACACTAGGACTAACTATATCCCAACAGTTATGATAAAAGATCGAGACATACCATCTAGGCTTGGAATTTTGTTAAGTGCATTTGTTTGAGTGCTTTTTCAACTTCCTTTGCCTTAAATTCGGCCATCAGCCCTTCATTCATTTCCTGTGTGACTCGAGTGCTTAAACGTCCCATTTGAATCTATAAGGTCTCCAATTTTATTCTTCCTTTGCCTCTGACTCGCCATTGTATGGAAGAATTTCGTGTTTCAATCGCCCCATTTAATCCATAAAGCTCTGGGCCTTTGATTTCGCATGATCTCCTACTTGAGTAACATTTCATTAATTTCTTTCTTCAATTTCTGTATCTCCTTCGCTGTTTCATGAAAGCATTTGAGAGATTCGAGTTGCTAGAGCTTGCCTTGTTTGTGTTTCAGAATCCTGTTAACATTGCCAAAGAAATTTTAGTTCCATATTTAGAGTTGTTCCTGATAGCATTTTAGCCTATCCTGAAACTAGAAATTTGGGTCACCCCTTAGCGAATCCCATGCCATTTTCACCACCTCCTTGCACCCTACCTCTCTTGTCCACATTGCTTCAAAGAAGAGCCTCTTCTTCATCGGTTTGACTTGATGGCTGCGTTTTAACAACAGAGAGTAAGCCGGGATTTGAGGTGGACATCGATGCATGACTCATGCTAGCTTCTGGGAAATTCTCCATCCACGCCTTGTTTGCAACCATTCTGTCTAGTCCAAGCAGGGTTCACTGATTGATGATCCCTCTATTGCACCTAGTGAATTTTTGTCCCATAAACCCAAGATCATACAAATAGTAGGTGTTTAGGCACTCTCTAAACGCCTCCGTTGATGAGTGAGTTAGAGCAGCAACCTTACATTTGAACCTTCCTTCCATAAGTGTGCCAAACCCCCACTTTTTCCATCACTAGGAACCGAAATCCCTTGTGTATACTCCAATTTATTCTAAATGCTCTTAATCTGATTCTTACCTGTTTTGGTCTCCACAAGGAAAACCAAAGTTGGGTCTTTTTCTTTCACCTCGTCGATAAGAGATCGGACTGCTTTGGGGTGACCCTAAGCCCCAACATTTCCACGATATGAGACTTATTGGGCTCGGCAGTTCTGCCCTGCAGGCACTGCCTCTTCCCCATCATTCTGATTTATCCCCTCTAGGGTTACATGGATGTTGTTCTTTCCTTTCCTCTTTTTTAGTTCGGTGGAGTTAGGGTCTAACTCCAGTAGCGGAATATAGCCTTCTCCCTTTTATCCAATTGGGCCCATAGCCACTTCTATTGTCTTGGGCTTTACTTCCTTAGCAAGCCTCTTCCTGTGGGTGCTCATTGGGCCGAGTTTCTCTGCAGTCCAACCCATCTCCTGGGTATAACACATAACCATTAGGCCTGGTTCTTGATCCAATCTTTTTGGGCCCTCCTCCTGTTTACTCCGTTGTTGGCTTGACGCTATAACAAATTCAAAAGCGGGCTCTCCTCCCTAGCAATTCGAAAGTGGGACACCCTTACCACCGGGTTTAAGTGGTAAACCACTACCCTTATTGGGTCACCTCATAGCCATGCATCGTGTTGTAAGATGACCTTATCGATTTGATTGTTGTCTCCTAGAACTTCCAGACAGTCTTTTAGACTATGGCTAAAAAGCCCGTATCTGTAGCAGAAGTTTGTAATCTCTCATACTTGAAGGTAATCCACCTACTTTCACCTCCTTCAATGGTTATTTTTGTCCCTTTGATAAGTCTCTTGGTGACATTGATTTGAACCCGAACTCTTAAGTATTTTCCCCATTGCACCTTGGATTCTGGTACATCCACCTCCATCACTTCTCCCAGTTTGGAACCAATAGTCCAGCCCATTTCCATCGTTCTACTTTTTAGTGCCAGCTTCTTCTTGTAGCTCCATTGACACATCTTTAGTACCAGCTTCTTCTTGTCCCTGTTGGGATATATGTCCTTAAATCCTATTGTATGATGCTATGTATTTTATTATGTAAGACATTATGTATAACTTAATGTTTTGGTTAATAAAGTTGTATTATTATTTGAAAATAATGGTAACATGAATATTGAGACATTATCATATAGTCCATGAGATGCAATAGTATGTGATTTATGTGATTTAGTCACAGAAGATATAAATCACAAGTTCTTTGTAAACTCAGAATTATAGTTCGTAGTCGGTGATGAAATTGGGCATTTCATCTGCGAAGGCTATAACATATCAACTAAGATGATTTGTCTTGATCATGGAAATGGAGATTTCTAGTTGATATGTTGATATGTTTTAAGAGTTAAGACATATTGAACTGGACCGGTGTGAGATTTATTATTCTCCTAAAGACTGTCAATAGAATAATAAACTCACGACTTATATTTGCATGAACTCTTAATCCTGAGAGGATAATGGACCTGATCATGAAGTGTAGGTTGCTTTGATATATCAGGAGTGAGATCTATGGTTAAGGTCAAAAACTCAGTATGTTGGGCAGCCACATTTAGTGTTGATGGAACATATATTCTCAAGATGGAATTCATAGTCTCTTAACGGAGATACAAAATATTCCCTTGAGATAAGTTTAATGGGTTTGTTATTCAGAGAGTTGGGCCTAACCACTTTAGTAAGGAATTACTAAAGTATATATTTATGGAATTGAATTTCATAAATATATGATGAATAACTTAAAGGATTAAACCGGGTACTCAAGGAATTAAGATGTAGTAATATACAAAGTGGCAGTCTTCTTTCATGACTTTGTATTACTATGAATATTTTATGAAGGGGTTGCATGTATAATAAAGTCTTGGGATATAATTTATTAATAAGGCCTAGAGTGCAACTATATTTATATAGTGGTATTAAATATAGTTAATGGTAACTTTGGACTTGTCAAGAGTTGACAGAAAAGCCCAAGGCCCATTGGAGCTAGTGTCTTATTGGTCCCTTTGGTCCCACTCCAAGCCACACACTTAAGCCCAATTGGAAAGGCCCAAAAGCCGGCCCAATTAGATAATCAGTTGGATACAAAGGGAGAAACACACAGAATTTTTAATGGGGAATTTGTAGAGATTTTCATAGAGAAGAAGAGAGAGTGTGAGACACACTTTAATTCTCCCTTTGGAACTGATTGAGAGACCACACATCTTGGGCGTTAGTGGAATTGGAGTGAAGATTGAAAGTATTCCCAAGTGCTTCCGTTCTTCAAGTTTTTGAAATTCACCGCTCCAAGGTACACTCTCTTGTTCTCTAATTCTGAAACTTAAATAGCCCATGTTAACTTGTATGTATGAAGTAGATCCGTTTACATTACATTTCCTTCCGCTGCGCATGTATGATTCCAACAATTGGTATCAGAGCGGTCTTCATTACATATCTGTTTAACACGTTTTTGAGTTTTGGAATTAGTGATAATGATTTCATGTTGTTAGAAAATAGTTTTCTGCATGGTTGTTGAAATCATTGTTTTTGATGAAAACTGTTTTTGATGTTATGATGTTGTTTAATTTTTAGTTTAAGTATGTTAAACTGAATTTTAAGGCCATAACATCAATAATATTCAGTTTAGATATCAATTTATGTTCATTATTATTGTATGATAGTTGTTTTGTACATAAAAACGTTGAAAAACTGTTTTTGGAAAATTCTGGAAAATTCAAAATTCGCGAAGCTTGATCGATCGAGAATCTGTCGAGAATCTATCGAGCAAACAGAAAGATTCTAGATCGATCGAGGATCTATCGAGGATCTGTCGAGCTTCGCGGAACTTTTCTGGATCGATCGAGAATCTGTCGAGGATCGATCGAGAACTGTAGATCCAGAATTTTTCCTAAGTGTTTTTCCATATATAAAAGATCAAGGCTATGTGTAATTATATTATGCATGTTTTATGTGTAAAAACCTTTATTTTAAAATATCTAGTGGGAGAGAGATACAAGGGTTGGATCTCACGGCCTCCATTGTCGGTTTATTGTAGTGTGATTAAGCACCTCGCTTTGGCGTATATGCCTTACTCCCTTCGGAGGGTGTTTGATTCACGGTACTACAGGTTAAACTTCTTTATGATGAATAATATGTGTTTTTTAGATAAAGAACGACCACGCTTCCGTGGAGTTACTTTATGACTCACATATAATTCAGTCAATGGTGTACACTAGACTAAGTTTAATGTTAATCTCCCTTCGGAGCTATGTCATTATTACTTAGAGGCTAAAGTAGAAACGGCATGTTATTAGTGTTTGATAAGAGTTATCATGATAGCACTAATAATGAGAATGGTTCTCAATCAATCATAGTGTTTATAATTTACTTGCTTCCAAGGAATTTTAAACATGGGATTGGGTTGTCGTTGCATATATTATTTTATGGTTTTATTAAGGTTCCATATTATATGTTTATATGCTAAATTGATAATGTCAATTTTACTTATAATATTCATGTTTATTATTTTCAAATTTGAACATGGCATCTTTTAGCCCACTTGTTTCTATTCTTAATCAAAACAAACTGACTGGATCCAACTATGTTGACTGGAAAAGAAACTTGGACATTGTTTTAACTGCTGAAGAGCACAAATATGTGCTTACTAAACCATGTCCTAGCTTTCCTTCATTAGATGCTCCTCTTGAGGAAAAACAACGATATGATCGTTGGCAGAAATCTAATGAAATGGCCAAGTGCTATATCCTAGCGTCCATCTCAAATGTTCTACAGCATCAAATGCAGGATGTAGAACTAGCTTCGGACATTATGCTAAGTCTGAAGGAGATGTTTGGTGAGCAAGGCCGTTCAGCAAGGCAAGAAACCATGAGGCAAATTTACAATACCAAGATGGCTGAAGGTAGTTCAGTGAGAGAACATTGTCTTACAATGATCTCTAATCTGAATACATTGGAAGTTTTAGGTGCCGACATTGATGGAGAGTCCCAAGTGGACATGATACTCCAGTCACTACCGGAATCATTCAAGGAATTCAGACTAAATTATAATATGAACAAAAAGGTTTATTCTTTGTCTGAATTAATGAATGAGTTAGTGGCGGCAGAAGGCATCCTAGGTACTTCTAGTGTTGAAGCCAATGTTGGTGAAGCTTCTACTTCACAACCTAAGCCGAAAGGTAAGGGTAAGAAGAAGAAGAAGGACTTCACTAAGAAAGAGGGTAAGCAAATTGCCTTAGGGGTTGCCGATAAAGGAAAGAAGCTCAAAGGAAAGTGTTTCCATTGTGGTGAGAAAGGACATTGGAAGAGGAATTGTCCAAAGTTTAAAGCTGCCAAGAACAAGGGTATGAAAACTTCCTTTCTACTTGAAATATGTTTGGTACAGAATCCCACTGATTCCTGGTGTGTGGATTCAGGTTGTACTAATCATATCTGCAATTCTTTGCAGGGGTTTCAGGAGACCAGAAAACTGAGTGAAGGGGAATTGTTTCTAACTTTGGCTGATGGGAGCAGGATTCTGGTTGAAGCTGTTGGTGTTGTTCATTTGTGCTTTGAGACTAGGGTTTTAATATTGCAAGACTGTCTGTTTGTACCTAATGTGCGTAGGAATTTAATTTCTGCAACTTATTTGGGTAAACATGGATATTGTGTTATCCTGAAAGACAATGTTGTAATAAAGAAGGATAAAATGTTTATCTGTTCTGGCAATATTGTGGATGGTCTTTATATTTTAACTCCTATTAAGCATGAACTACATAATTCTGAATTAGATACTAACTCACATGTAAAATCATTAAAGAGAAAGTTTCCTTCTAATGATGCATATCTTTGGCACTTGCGTTTAGGTCATATTAATTCAAACAGAATTCAAAGGCTTATCAAAGATGGACTCTTAGAGCCCATGGACTTTGATGAATTTCCAGTTTGTGAATCTTGTTTGGAAGGTAAAATGACCAAACGACCTTTTAATGCAAAAGGTAGAAGAGCCCAAGAGTTGCTTGAATTAGTTCATACAGATGTATGTGGTCCTATGTCAACCCAAGCAAAAGGAGGTTATGAGTATTTCATCACTTTTACGGATGATTACTCAAGATATGGTTATGTGTACCTAATGAGACGGAAGTCCGAAGCCTTTGACAAGTTCAAAGAGTTTAGGGCTGAAGTTGAGAATCAATTAGGCAAACGCATAAAGGCCATTCGATCTGATCGAGGTGGCGAATACCTTCTTGGGGATTTCAAGGATTACCTAATTCAAAATGGGATTATATCCCAATTGACTGCACCTGGAACACCTCAACAAAATGGTGTAGCGGAAAGAAGGAATAGGACTCTTTTGGAAATGGTTAGGTCCATGATGAGTTATTCAACTTTACCAATTTCTTTTTGGGGATATGCCTTAGATACAGCAATACATCTTTTGAATTTAGTTCCATCAAAATCTGTCCCCAAAACACCCATGGAATTGTGGAGTAGGCGTAAGCCTAGTATGAGGTATCTCCACATTTGGGGTTGTCCAGCACATGTGCTTAAGGGGAAGCCTGATAAGTTGGAACCAAAATCGGAAGTGTGTTTGCTAGTTGGTTATCCAAAAGAAACTAGGGGTTATTTATTCTATAGTCGAAATGATAACAAAGTTTTTGTTAGTACAAATGCTAAATTTTTGGAAAATGACTATATGAATAATTTTACTCCTAGAAGTAGAGTTGTATTGGCTGAAATGAATGAGTCTGTAAATCAACAACCATTGGATAAAGCTAAGGAAAAAGTGGTTGTATTAGATACACCACATGATACTACTCATGAAATGTCTAGTACACAAGTGCCTCGTCGTAGTGGGAGAATTGTTCGGCCTCCTGTGAGATTTATAGGTTTAGGAGAAACTTATGAGGCTATCTCAGAAGAGGCTGAATCGGATCCTTACACTTATGAGGAGGCAATGAATGATATAGATGCACATCATTGGGTCCAAGCTATGAAATCTGAATTAGATTCTATGTACTCCAATCAAGTTTGGAGTCTTGTAGAGGCGCCTAACGGCATTAAACCTGTTGGTTGCAAATGGGTTTACAAGAGAAAGAGAGGGATAGATGGGAAGGTTGAAACCTTTAAAGCAAGGCTAGTGGCTAAAGGGTATACACAAAAAGAAGGCATTGATTATGATGAAACCTTTTCGCCAGTAGCCATGCTTAAATCTATCAGAATTCTCTTATCCATTGCTGCTCATTATGATTATGAGATTTGGCAAATGGATGTCAAGACTGCATTTCTTAATGGCAATCTTGAAGAAGAAATCTATATGTTGCAACCAGAAGGTTTCATAGCAAAGAACCAAGTGCATATGGTATGCAAGTTGAATAGGTCCATTTATGGACTTAAGCAAGCATCTAGGTCATGGAACATCAGATTTGATCAAGCAATCAAATCATTTGGTTTTGAGCAAAATCTTGATGAACCATGTGTGTACAAGAGACATCAAGACAAAGTAGTAATGTTCCTAGTGCTTTATGTTGATGACATTCTACTCATTGGAAACGATGTAGGAGTGATGTCATCGGTTAAAGTTTGGTTGTCAAGCCAATTTGATATGAAGGACTTGGGCGAAGCTAACTATATTCTAGGGATCAAGCTTTGGCGAGATCGAAAGAATAGGATGTTAGGTTTGTCACAAGCTGGATACATAGATAAGGTTCTAGAACGGTTTAGCATGCAAAACTCCAAGAAAGGATTACTTCCTTTTAGACATGGGGTTCCTCTATCTGATGACCAAAGGCCTAAGACTCAAGAGGAAGAAAACATGATGAGACAAGTTCCTTATGCTTCTGCTGTAGGAAGTCTCATGTATGCCATGCTTTGTACTAGACCGGATATTTGTTATTCAGTTGGCATGGTCAGCCGATATCAATCAAATCCAGGACTTAAACATTGGCAAGCTGTAAAGCATATTCTCAAGTATCTTCGGAGAACGAGAAATTATATGCTTGTTTACCGTTGTGAGGATTTGATTCCCATTGGCTATACAGATTCAGATTTTCAGTCGGATCTAGATTTCAGAAAATCCACGTCGGGTTGTGTTTTCACCTTGGGAGGTGGAGCCATAAGTTGGAGGAGTGTTAAGCAATCTTGTATTGCGGACTCCACCATGGAAGCCGAATATGTTGCTGCTTGTGAGGCAGCAAAGGAGGCTGTTTGGCTCAAGAAATTCCTTTGTGATCTTGGTGTGATAAGAATTGAGCAAGTTCCTATTACATTGTTTTGTGACAATAGTGGAGCGGTTGCACAATCCAAGGATCCAAGGAATCACAAGAAAGGAAAACACATAGAAAGAAAGTACCACATCATTCGAGACATTGTTGCTCGTGGAGATGTGATTGTTGCAAAGATTGATGGTGCAAAGAATCTAGCGGATCCCTTCACCAAAGCCTTGCCTCAAAGGACTTTCGAGTCACATTTGGAGGAGATGGGAGTTAGATTAATGCACAATACTCTTTAGGCCAAGTGGGAGATTGTTGGGATATATGTCCTTAAATCCTATTGTATGATGCTATGTATTTTATTATGTAAGACATTATGTATAACTTAATGTTTTGGTTAATAAAGTTGTATTATTATTTGAAAATAATGGTAACATGAATATTGAGACATTATCATATAGTCCATGAGATGCAATAGTATGTGATTTATGTGATTTAGTCACAGAAGATATAAATCACAAGTTCTTTGTAAATTCAGAATTATAGTTCGTAGTCGGTGATGAAATTGGGCATTTCATCTGCGAAGGCTATAACATATCAACTAAGATGATTTGTCTTGATCATGGAAATGGAGATTTCTAGTTGATATGTTGATATGTTTTAAGAGTTAAGACATATTGAACTGACCGTGTGTGAGATTTATTATTCTCCTAAAGACTGTCAATAGAATAATAAACTCACGACTTATATTTGCATGAACTCTTAATCCTGAGAGGATAATGGACCTGATCATGAAGTGTAGGTTGCTTTGATATATCAGGAGTGAGATCTATGGTTAAGGTCAAAAACTCAGTATGTTGGGCAGCCACATTTAGTGTTGATGGAACATATATTCTCAAGATGGAATTCATAGTCTCTTAAAGGAGATACAAAATATTCCCTTGAGATAAGTTTAATGGGTTTGTTATTCAGAGAGTTGGGCCTAACCACTTTAGTAAGGAATTACTAAAGTATATATTTATGGAATTGAATTTCATAAATATATGATGAATAACTTAAAGGATTAAATCGGGTACTCAAGGAATTAAGATGTAGTAATATACAAAGTGGCAGTCTTCTTTCATGACTTTGTATTACTATGAATATTTTATGAAGGGGTTGCATGTATAATAAAGTCTTGGGATATAATTTATTAATAAGGCCTAGAGTGCAACTATATTTATATAGTGGTATTAAATATAGTTAATGGTAACTTTGGACTTGTCAAGAGTTGATAGAAAAGCCCAAGGCCCATTGGAGCTAGTGTCTTATTGGTCCCTTTTGGTCCCACTCCAAGCCACACACTTAAGCCCAATTGGAAAGGCCCAAAAAGCCGGCCCAATTAGATAATCAGTTGGATACAAAGGGAGAAACACACAGAATTTTTAATGGGGAATTTGTAGAGATTTTCATAGAGAAGAAGAGAGAGTGTGAGACACACTTTAATTCTCCCTTTGGAACTGATTGAGAGACCACACATCTTGGGCGTTAGTGGAATTGGAGTGAAGATTGAAAGTATTTCCAAGTGCTTCCGTTCTTCAAGTTTTTGAAATTCACCGCTCCAAGGTACACTCTCTTGTTCTCTAATTCTGAAACTTAAATAGCCCATGTTAACTTGTATGTATGAAGTAGATCCGTTTACATTACATTTCCTTCCGCTGCGCATGTATGATTCCAACAGTCCCTTCCATCTTCGAACTCTACCAGCAACATGTCATCCTTTATTTCCGATATTTAGATCCCTTTGTTGGATTTCCAAAGCATCCTTATTTTTTTCCTCAGAGTATCCAAGATTATGCTTTGGTGGGATAACAAAGCACACAGTTTTTTTTTCCAAAGCACACAGTTTTTCCCCACTTCCTTTGCAGCCTTCGTGCTGTTGCTTCGCAACTTAATACCCTCATCTTCCTCCTCAGTAAAGGACAATTTCTTCCATAGGGCTTCAAGTTCATCAACCATGGTTATCGTACATAAGACTCCACCTTAATGGGGGGTGATTCTGAGAAAATCTGTTGGCCCCACCGCTGGGGGGGTGGGGGGTCACTTAAACTTTTGCAAGTGGAGATTGCAAGATATTACACTGCATCTACGTGCATGAGAGCACCACCAATTCTACTTTAGGCACGTTCAATTACTCATGTACAATTATAATTTCATATCTAGTATGCACTGCGTCTATTCCAGTAAGTACCCGTTTGTTTCAGCTTTTAGAGCTGAAAAGTCACGTTTTGAAGAAAGTTGGCTTTGAAAGCCTGTTTGGTGCGGCATAAAACGCAACTTTTTGAAAAAAGTTGCGTTTTGGGCCAAGGCAAAAACGCGTGATTTCATTATGTAGCTCTGGAGGTCCATAAACAAAACGTCAATCCGCGTTTTGAAACTAGCCGTTGGGCTCTACAGAAAATTACCAAATACCCTTGATAAACTATCCGTGAATCTTCTTCCTCTTCTACAGAAAATGTTTGGGAAATAAAAAATTTCAATCTTCCTCTTCTACAGAAAATGTTTGGGTAATAAAAAATTTCAAGATACAATCAAAATCAAGATACAAACTCAATCACAATCAAGATACAAACTCAAAACACAATCTAAAAACTAATCAAATCAGAACAAAAAAAAAAAAAAAAAAAACAACAACAAATCAAACCTGACCCATCTGAGCCGATTTCCACTCGCCGGCGATCTGGGTGTGCGTGGAGCGGACGAGCATGATGCCGATTTACACTCTCGCCGGCGATTTGCGTGTGCGTGGAGCGGACGAGCGTGAACGCCGATCTCCACCGGCGCAGCTTGATCTCCACCGATCTCCCCCGGCGCAGCTTGAACTCCACCGGTGCAGCTTGAACTCCACGATCTCCACCACTGGCGCAGCTTCGGATTCTCCTCTCTCTCTCTCTCTCTCTCTCTCTCTCTCTCTCTCTCTCTTTCTCTTTTCTCTTTCTCTTTTCTCTGAGTGTGTGTGGTTTTATTATGTGGTGGAGGTTATAATATAACCTTTTAAGTTTTATGTGATCGTGTTTTTTTTTTTTTTTTTTTTTTTTATAATTCAAACGGGTGGTTTTTTTTTTTAATCAAACTTGTGGTATTTAATATTAAGAAATGGAAATTATGAAATGCTACCATAATATTTTTACAATAAATTTTAAGTAATTGATTGTTATTAGCTAATATTGGTGAGTAAAAAAATAATTGATAGTCTATTTTAGTTAATTTTTATATTTTTTACTAATTTAATGTTGTCATATAGATTTATTGTGAAATTTTTGTAAAAATATTGTGTCTATATATATATATATATAGATAATTAAAACAAAAAATTCTCTTATATATATATATATCTTGTCCTTTTTGGTAATTTATAACTTAAACCTCTACTTTTATAAATGCTAGCCAAACACTCAACTTTTTCAAAAAGCACTTTTTAACAGTTTTTACCAAACACCCAGCTTTTTGAAAATGCACTTTTTCATTATGCACTTTTTAAAAACTCAACTTTTTCATTATGGACTTTTACAAAAAGCTGAACCAAACTCACCCTAAATCAACAAGTGTTACACATATATACTTAAAAGGCCAAAAATGTATTTACCCCTTGTAATGAATTAATTGATTAATTAGCTAAGTTTATTAATAAATCAAATTAATATGCAATGTATGTGGCAGCATAAACAAATCACCAACTAAAATAAAATGCAGCGAAAAATAAATTTGACAAGGTGATTTGTTTTCTAATGGGGAAAACCTCCAAGGAAAAAACCTCACCAAGTGATTTTAAGGTCACCACTCATAAGAATTCACTGTTATCACAACAAGCGGCTACAAGTAAAGGAATCCCAATACTTTATACCAATCCACAGTTGAACCCTTACCCCAATACCCAATTGGACTTATTTTGTAGTGACAATCTCTCCTTTTAATGCACGGCTTCTAGTAAGTGACTAACCAATAGAAGCACGGATCCTAGTACGCGACTTGATTACCAACTTGAGAAGGATGTTGGCTGCAAAGTTTTTTAGTTCACCACATGATGAAGATCATGAAGTTGCTTGGTCACAAAACCCTATGGTGTACAAACACGGCAGCTTCATCAAGAGATGGAAGAATTAGGGTAAACTAGGTTTTCGGTCGCAATTTGCATAAACAACACTTTGCTCCACATTTGTGCAATTGTGCTCACTGTGACGGCCCTTAAAATAATCCTTATATATGTTTAGGATTGTAAGAAAAGAAAGCCCAAACATACTCACGAATTTGAATGAAATCATAATTGAAAATTTAATTTTCATAATTCTCGATAGATACCCTACTGTTGAACAGCTGTCAAGCTTTGGGCTTAGATAGCTTTTTAAATCTCATAGATACTAGCTGTTAAGCTTTAGAAATCAACACTTCATTACTTGATTCTTGAACAGACTTACATGGTTTTAACACTTAAACTTGAAACATTGTTCCTTGAAGCATTAAACACATTCTAGATCTACCCAATTACAAGTAAAGTGCATTTTGTCAAAGGATTAGCCAATACATGATGACATATGTTCTTAACATAAATCACATATGTCCTAACAATCTCCCCCATTGGTAATTTATGACAAAACCACAACAAACAAATGAACATATGAGAGAAGTCATAAATCACTCAACTCATACTCAATTGTTGAATATAATAAAATCTATCCTAACATAAACTCATGAAAAACTTTGCAAGAAGAGAGTTTATGGCAAGGAAGACTATGACAACCTGTATTTCTGAAACATTTTAAACAAAACTCATCACTGCATCTTAGTGTGAAACAGAAATAAAATATTACATACAAACTATATAAGAAGCATGTGTATAAAGAGAGAAAAAAAATAACACATGAAGAAATAGGTGAAAAAACTATAATAAAAACCTCATCATATATATATATATCATAAAAATGAATACAAGGTTTGCTATCACAAAGTGGTCACAAGACCAAAGGTACATGAACAAAGTATCTAAAATAGAAAGAAAAGAAAAGATACGTAAGTCCTCACTACATCCCTCAAAATATAGACACTCCCCCTAACAAAAATCTCCTAAGTACTAACTCTCTCCCTAAATACATGAATACTTTCATATTCAAAACTACTTCCCCTTTTTGTCACGAGTGAAAAATGGCAAGTATCTCAAGTAGTCATCTTATCATTGCTGGAGGAGCTAGCACCGTCATCCTCATCACCACCACCATCAGAGCCACCATTGTTGTCCTCATCCTTAGAATTCTCTGGAAAAGGAGTAGGAGACTTAAAGAAGCCACCGAGGCGAGCCTGTCGTCGTGCAATATGACCAACACGGGTGTTCACCTAACATAACTCATCGCTAAGAGTGTCAAGGTGAGCATCCATGCGCTGAAGCTGCGCCATGATCGCATCAAGAGTAACACCACCCATAGAAGAAGAAGGAGCAAAGGTGGATGGAGCTGTAGAAGTTGGAGGTGTCGCTGTCTCAATTTGTGGCTGCTTCGATTGAAGTTGGGCCTCACTCCGTCTGACAGTCACCGCATTAATGGCACACATGACAGAGAAATGATCAGAAGCAGGAAAGGAGAAAAAAATAGTGTAAAATCCTTGTGATAGCTGAAGGAAAGATGAGCTTATCACAGGTCGCCGTATCCTTATAGACATCTATGAGGGAGAGGATGAAGTGAGAAGGGAAGTCTATAGTAAGATGCTCTAGGAGGGAAAGCAAAAATCAAGCACGAGGCTCTATGATAGAGTTATAATGAGACAATGGATGTAGTACAAAAGTCATCACCATATTAAGGAATCTCGTACCTTTAGCAAAGGCCGAGCAATGAGTGTTCTGACTATCATCCCAATTGGAAGGAGTCTAACAGAACAAAGACATGAGCATGTCTTTAGACACAATCTTAAGACAATCACAACCAGGGTAGTCGGGATGCAACACCCTCAGGACATGAAGCACCTCGGATACAATATCCTGAGTGACTGTAATGCGTGTACCTCGAACGCAAGTAAAAAAATGAGGTACTAAATAATCAAAACCATGCATATTGGAGCAAAATTCTTGTATGATCACTGAGAGACAAGTGACCGAGACACCACACACTGACTCCCAACCCCTACTGTGAATGACAGTGGGTAGGTTAGTATCGAAGAAGTGCAATAAAATGACTTAGCATTCCAAATGAATGCCTCTTTGGGATTAGTCAACAGTGGTTTTGACATACTTTATGATTCTTTTCAAAGTAGTCATATGGGACTCTTTGGGGTTAGTTTAATATCTAGCACACACTCCCACACTGTAACTAATGTCAGGTCTACTAGCAGTAAGGTAAAGAAGACTATCTATCATGCTTCTATAGAGAGATGAATCAACAATATTTCCTAAGACATCAACAATGAGTTTAACATTTGGACTCATAGGGGTTTTAATAGAACTATCAGGTTCCAAACTAAAATTTTTCACAAGATTTCTAGCATATTTAGATTAAGATATGAATATACCTGACTCTTGTTGACAGATCTACAATCCAAAAAAGTGATTTAACTCTCCAATCATGCTCATCTCGAACTCGGCCTGCATGAGTTTGGAGAAACCATGAGCAAGGTCATCCTTTGTTGACCCAAAGATGATATCATCAACATAGACTTGAGCAGCTATCAGCTCGTCGTCTTCCTTTTTGATGAAGAGAGTTTGATTAACCTTTCCTCTTGTGAATCCATGTGACACTAAGTATTGTGTCATCTGATCATACCAAGCTCTGGGGGCTTGCTTTAAGCCATAGAGTTCCTTCTTGAGGTACAACACATGATCCAGAGAGTGGGGATCAATGAATCCTTTTGGTTGAGCCACATAGAAATCTTCTTTAAGGAAACCATTTAAAAAAGCAGTCTAGACATCCGTTTGGTAAAGTTTGAACTTTAATTGGCATGCTAGGGGTAGGAGAATCCTGATGGACTCCATACGGGCTACAGGAGCAAATGTCTCATCATAGTCCATTCCTTCCATTTGTGAGTATCCTTGAGCCACAAGACGAGCCTTGCTGTGGATCACATTGCCCTCCTCATCAGTTTTATTGCAAAAAATCCACTTTGTGCCAATGATGTGCTCACACTTTGGTCTAGGTACTAGAGTACAAACATCATTCCTTTGAAATTGAAGCAGTTTATCATGCATAGCTTCCACCTAGCTTTCATCTTGAAGAGCTTCCTCAACTTTGGTAGGTTCAACCTGCGACAAATAGCAAGAGTAAGGCATAAAGTTAGCAAGACATTTATAAACTGTGTGTTTCCTTAATGTAAGTTCATTCATATTTCCCATAATAACTTCAGGGGGATGATTCAACTTAATTCTGGAGGAGGTTCCTTTCGCTTTATGAGATTTCGAATTAGGTGAGGTAGATATGTCTACTGAAATTTCTACAGCACTTGGAGTACCGGGAGTACTTGAAGATGCAGGCTCTTGATCAATAGGTACTTGAATATCCTTGGGCTCAGGAGGAAGAATTTCTTTGCAGATTTTCTCACTGATATTCTCAGAATTGGACTTCGATGCTTTATTGATAACAACATTTATAGTTTCCATCACTTTCTTGGTTCTCTTGTTATATACCTGATAAGCCTTGCTTGTGGAGGAGTATCCCAAAAATATTCCTTCAAGAGTCAAACTTTCCCACATACTCTCTATCCTTGAGAATGAAATAAGTACTACCAAAGATTCTGAAGTACTTAACATTCGGCTTCCTTCCTTTCCATAGCTTATAGGGAGTCTTTTTGGAACCGGGTCTAAAAGACACCATATTAACCATATGACATGCAGTGTTAACTGCTTCTCCCCACAAGTTTCTGGCCACATTCTTGTTATGCAACATGGCTCTGGCCATCTCCTGAAGAACCCTGTTCTTTCTTTCTACTACACCATTTTGCAGAGGAGTAATAGGAGCGGAGAATTCTTGAGATATACCTGATCTAGTGCACAAGGACTCCATGTATGAGTTTTCGAATTCTTTACCATGATCACTTCAAATTCAATCAATCTTTAAGCTCTTCTCATTTTGCAATCTTATGCACAAGGCTTCGATGTGCTCAAGAGCATCTGATTTGGATCTTAGAAGAATGACCTAAGACTACCTAGTGAAGTCATTTACCACAACCATGATGTATCTCTTCCTACCAAGAGACTCGATTTTAGTTGGACCTATGAGATCCAGATGTAATAGCTTCAATGGTCTAGATGTAGCAAATGTCTAAGTGCTTGGATGTTTAGTTTTTGTCTATTTCCCCAATTGGCATGGTCCACACACAACATTGTTCACTCTACTAAGCTTTGGCATCCCTAACACTGATTCATGCTTAGATACAATTAAAAGATATTTATAGCTAGCATGTCCCGTCCTTTGATGCCATAGATCTTCATTTGTCAAACGGATACTATTGCACACAATATCAACTTTAGGGACAAGACCATAACAATTGTCTAGAGTGCGAACACCACTTATGAGTTTCTTTCCTAATTTGTCTAGCATAAGGCACTTTTTTTTAGAGAACAGCACCATAAAGTCTTGATCACATATCTGACTTATGCTCAATAGGTTCACTCTCAAACCTTCTACATATAGCACATTTGTAATGTCTGGCAGTTTAGGTAAAGAGATGGTTTCCTATCCTTTAATCTGTGATTTGCTCCCATCACCAAAAGTGACATTACCACCTTTCTTAGACTCGAAGACTTTTAAAGAGAGAGCGGTCTCCAGTCATATGTTGTGAGCATCTACTGTCAAGATACCACAAACATGTGTCCATTACCTTGAATGCAGATTTTATCATAAAGCACACTTCATGCTTTTATGATAGATCTACAGGAATGGTGTTCTCTTTCATTAGCCATTTGTAGACAAAGTCTTTAACCTTCACTTTTCTTAGATGAACTCCTCTGCACATTTTTATTCTGAGACAGTCTATTTTCTTCTTTGTCATGTTAAGATCTTTTTCAATCATCATCATGATAGCTTTCAAATAGCTTTTAGACTTGCATTTTCTGAGACAATTAAATAGAGATTAGAAAAACAAGATGTATTTGAAACAAAAGATCTTTTCTTGCCAATAGTAGCCATGACAACAGGGGTCAATGGATCACAAAGTAAAGATTAAAAACTAATCAGAGTGTGTCTGCTTTGATACCACTTGAAAGGCCAAAAATGTAATGACCCCTTGTAATGAATTAATTGATTAATTAGCCAAGTTTATTAATTAATAAAATTAATATGCAATGTATGTGGCAGCACAAAAAAATCACCAACTAAAATAAAATGCAGCGAAAAATAAATTTGACAATGTGATTTGTTTTTGAATGGGGAAACCCTCCGAGGCAAAAACCCCCACCGGGTGATTTTAAGGTCACCACTCTCGAGAATTCACTATTATCATAACAAGCGGTTACAAGTAAAAGAATTCCAGTACCTTATACCAACTCACAGTTGAACCTTTACCCCAATACCTAATTAGATTTGTTCTATAGTGACAATCTCTCCTTTTAATACACGGCTCCTAGTACGTGATTAACCAATAGATGCATGGATCCCAATACGCAACTTGATCACCAACTTGAGAAGGATGTTGGTTGTAAAGTTCTTCAGTTCATCACATGATAAAGCACAAAGTTGCTTGGTCACAAAACCCAACGGTGTACAAACACAGCAGCTTCGTCAAGAGAAGGAAGAATTAGGGCAAACTAGATTTCCAGTCATAATTTGCATGAATAACACTTTGCTCCACACTTGTGCAATTGTGCTCACTATGACGACCCTTAAAACATCCAGATAGAGAGTTTTACGAGTCACATGTAAGTTGGCAAAGCCACGAAGTGAGTCACGGAAACCAGCTTGCCATAAGTCTTTTCAGATTCCAACATGTGCTTCTTATGTGGGCTTTCACGAGTCATCCACTTGTGAGCGAGTCGCGAACTTCACTGTCTTCACAAAACTCAAACATACAGGAAAATGATTGAACACAATACAATCAAATTTGATACGGTATTAAAGGCAACAAAAACATAGATGTAAATCACAACTTTACAACCTTCCCCTTTGGCTATTCCATGACAAAACTCCTAAACAGACTCTAGACTTAAAACGTGAGTTTGGGAACAGAGGCAAAGCTCACTCACAGCTAAATCTAAAACCTTCGAAGAGCTTGTACCATATATACTTGTAACCTGAAACATTTGCAAATAACAAATAACTTCATTAAGTTTGAGACAAGTAGAAATCAAGGCATGTATATAGAGCAAGTACATTGTGAACAAGTAAAACCAATTGAAATATAAACATAAAGTATAGCTTGATCAAACATGACTGGTCATTAAGAAATTACTACAATGAACATTTATCAAGTAAAAGAACATCCGAACACGTAAGCAATTAAGTGCAATGCAAAAACTATTTTCATGTCTAACATGCATATGAAGCCAAAAAAGAAACTAAAGCAAAAAGGCAATAGATAAACTAAATGCATCATAAGGGTTATAAAAACCAAGTACAAAAGTACTAAAGTAAACAGAATTTTTAAACTAGAAGTGAAAGCTTATAAAAAGCATGGCAAATATAAACTGCAAAATGAAATATACTACTCACCCTTAAACTGTACTCCCCCTCAAGCTATCACTACTCCCCCTTCTTGACTGAAATGGCCAAAGTTGCTAGTCTAAGCTTCCTATATCTTGGATTTGAGAAGAGAGAGTAGTGATTTTCTCTTGGAGGTAGGTGAACTGACTTTTTGAGTAGGTACAATGCTCATCCAATGACATTTGCATGACTTCTTGAGATCTTTAATGTGATCCTATTTGTCAAGAAGTAGATCGAGGTGGTTGGGAGCCTGAGCTGGTGCTTGAGGCTGAGCCTGTGGCTGTCCCCAAGGCTGATGCTTGCATGTCATTTGGACTAAGAGTAAAGTTATCAATCTCTTCATTAGTATTGCCACCTTCAGTAGTAGTGTCCTCTCCTTATGCTCATTTTCCTCCTGCTTTTCCTTTGGTACTTGGAAGGCGAGCTTTGCTCCTCGTCATGGTTTGAGTAGAGATAGGATCTTCCCTCTTCACGACTAGCAAGCCTGAAGCAAACTTAACTCCTTCGCGATGCATAATAGACATAATCAATTCCGATAATGGAAGGGTCATTCGAGACTTCTTGTTCCTCATACAATTGGCAAGGAGATGATAGATATGAGCATAGATATCAATCTCCTTCCCCTTATACAAGTCATGAAGGAATGGAGTCCTTAGCTCAGAGAGAGTCTCTAAGTTCTTCACCGGGTAGAGGTTTAAGATCATGATGTATGCTAAGCCTCTTATATCAAGAGAGAAGTTGACAGTATGCAGAGACTTTTTCTTTCGTTTGCCCCTAAGATCTAGTGCTACCTCATAAATTAGTGTTCTTTTCTTGTTAAATGGAAGAAAGGATTCAGGAATGATTGGTTTGATCTATAGTAGATTCTGGATCGGTAAAATAGAAACTGAGAATTCCTTTCCTCTGACCCAATAGTTGAGGTGATCACCTTCCTCAAAGGCATTTGAGAAGAACTCTCGAACTGAAGTGTCATGCACCTCTACTGTTGCTATGAGTAGTGGAGTCCAAGTAAGGTCTTTGAACACTTCTGGTATGAGAGTGTTTGTAAGAGACCTAAGATCCACTTGTCTCTCCACAATAATTACAGCCTCAAAGGCCTTAAAGGCATCTCTACTTCTAAAACGATTCTCTTCATATCGTTGACGCTTGAGAGACTTCCTTGAAGTAGTTTTCTTTCTTGGAGACATCTACAATGAAGAAACAAACACAAACCATACTCAAAATAGCAACAAACTTGATTAAATGCAGAGTAGTAGAAAAATCAAGCATAAACACTCTAAAAACAAATAATAAGATTGATTAAAGAGCAAAAACAAAACACAAAGGCATGTTATAGACGCTAGAAGGTCTAAATAGACTAAAAGCATGAAACAATACATGACATGTCGAGTGTGATAGGGTGTGTGCATCAAAGTGTGTGTGCAATGCATGAAATTGGCATGAACAAACACAAAGGGGAAAAGTGTGTAAAACAAAAAAACAATGATTGAAACATGTTGCATATGAGTAAGCATGACAAACCCCAAAGTTTGGTACTCATCGGAGTCCAAACGAGTGCAAACATTCCTAAGAGACAATTTATCAAACACCTTTTATGCACATACTAACCCTATATGACGAAAAAGGCATGAACATGTGAAAATATGCCTTAATACATGTTAAAAATGCCGCATGGGGTCAACATAATCATCAAAAAATAAATGGGACTAAGCCCATTCAACAAAATTGAAAAACTTTTGACATAAAAGAAATTTTCCTAGCATCCATTCAAAATAAACCCAACCCTAGAATTTAAAGCATTCTAAGACAAAATCTAAGGAATAAAAAGATAAAAGATGTTTGAAATTACCTTAGAGAAGTCTTAGAGTTGAAATCCAAGTGAAATAGGTTGAGTTTTGAAGAAATTTTGTGATTTGGGGAGTGGGACTCGCGAGGGACCACGAAAACAAAGTTTTTGAAAAACTGTCATTTTGTGCCCTTTAAAACAGACATTTTGCGCATTTCGGAAGTTAGTGATTCATAAGCCACTCGCAAGTTACTCACGAAATGTGCAAATGCACAAGGCAGACTTTCACGGGTTAGTTTTGAGTCGTGAAGCACATGCAGCTTGATAGGCCACAAATGCGTTGACCGCTTGTGATAAATTAAGTTGATTAATTAGCCAAGTTATTAATTAATCAAGTTAACATGCAAATTGTGTGGTAGCACAAACAAATCACCAATAAACTAAAGTATGAAGTGGAAAATAAATTGACACGGTGATTTGTTTACGAATGGGAAAAACCTACACGGCAAAAACCCCACTGGGTGATTTAAGGTCACCACTCCTGAAACTCCACTATTATTACAACAAGCGGTTACAAGTAAAGGAATCCCAGTACCTTACCAACCTACAGTTGAACCCTTATCCCAATACCCAATTGGACTTGTTCTGTAGTGACATTTCACCTTTTGATGCACGGCTCCCAGTACGTGACTAACCAATTGCGCGGATCTCAGTACGTGACTTCAATTCACCAACTAGAGAGAGAATTGTTGGCTGCAAATTTCTTCAATTCATCCACACGATGAAGATCAAGAAGATGCTTGGTTACAAAACCCTACGGTGCACATTACACAGCAACTTCTTCACAAGAGAGATGAACTAGGGCATGAACTTTGTCTTGGATCACAAATAGCTTGAACAAGGATTTCTCAATGCTTGTGCAACTTGTGTACTTGTGCATCCTTTGACGGCCCTTAAAATAATCCTTTTATATGTCTAGGGTTAGAAGAAAAGAAGTCTCAAAGACACATTCACGGATTGGAATCAAAACAGAACTTAGAATCTGTTTTCCATAAATCTCGACAGATAGAGGTGTCGAGGATCTATCAAGAAGTTGTCGAGCCTCAGGGCTGAAACAGCTTCTTAAAGCTCGATAGATGCATGTGTCGAGACTAGGTGTAGAGCTTTAGTAACTTGCACTTTCCAGCTTGTTTCTTGGACAGACTTGATGACTTCAACACTTGATCTTGAAACACAGTTTCTTGAAGCGTTAAACACATCCTAATTCTACCAAATTACAAGTAAAGTGCACTTTGTCAAAGGATAAACCAATTACATAAAATAATGACATATGTTCAAAGAAACTTAAACCACATATGTCCTAACAATCTCCCCCTTTGGCAATCCGTGACAAAACCACAACAAACAAATGAAGATATGAGAGAAGTCATAAATCATTGAACTCATATTCACTTGTTGAATACAATAAAATCTATCCTAACACAAACTCTTGAAAAAATTTACAAGAAGAGAGTTTATGGCAAGTAGACTTTGACAACCTGTATTTCTGAAACACTTTTAAACAAAACACATCAAGGCATCTTTGTGTGAAGCAGAAATAATAGATTGCATACAAATAAAAGAAACATGTGTACAAAAACAGAAAAGAAACAACACATTAAAAGGTAGGTGTATATATATCAAGAAATAAGCACAATGTATGTCAATAAATGGTCACAAGACCAGGGTACATGAACAATGTATCTCTATAAGAAAGAAAAGAAAAGAAAAGAAATACATGTAATCCTCACTACACCCCTCATATTAACACTCCCCCTATCAAAAATGTCCTACACAAGCTCTCCCTCTAAGAATGACTACTCTCATAACCCAAAACTACTTCCCCTTTTTGTCACGAGTGACAAAGGGTAGAGTGTCAAGTAGACATCTCATCATCATCATCCGAAGCATCATCATCATCACCATTATCATCCTCAGTCTCAGAAGCTACATGAAGAGGTGGAGGAGAAGCCTCAGAAGCGAAGCCTCAGAAGCAAAGCCGCCCAAGGTCACCTGTCGCTTGGCAATGCGACTAACACTAACGTTCACTTGATACAACTCCGTAGAGAGCGTATTGAGGTGAGCATCCATGCGCTGAAGCTGGGCCATGATGTCTCCAAGTGACACATCGCTCGAGGAATAAGAGGGAGCAAATGTGGCTCTAGCAGATTTGGATGGAGCCGGATAGGAGAAATGAGTTGCTGAATCCGATTGTCTCGACCTAAACTGTGCCTCACTACATTTTACAGTAGCGGAGTTTATGGCAGACATGACATGGAATGGGTCGGACGAAGAAAACGGGACGGAAAAATGGCGAAGAATCCTCGTGATAGCAGAAGGAAAAATGAGCTTATCACGGGTAGTCGTATCCCTATAGACATCTATGATAAAGAAGATAAAGTGTGAAGGGAAGTCTATAGTGAGATGCTCCAAGAGAGACAACAAAAATCGAGCATGAGGCTCTGTGATGGAGTTGTAGTGAGGGAGTGGGTGCAAAACAAATGTCATCACCATCTTTAGGAAATGAGGACCTTTAGCAAAAGGCTTACATGGTGTATACTGATGCTCACCCCAATCAGAGGGGCGCTCACAAAACGTAAATATCATCTCGTCTTTGGACATAGTCCATAAACCCTCACAACCAGGGTAATCAGGATGATCAACCCTCGGAACATGAAGAACCTCGGAGACCAACTCCGGAGTGACAACAATGCGCGTATCTCGAACGCGAGTATGAAAGAGAGGTACTGAAGAATCAATCCCGTGGATGTTGGAGTAAAATTCTTGAATCAGCATAATAGGACAAGTGACCGGGACGTCACATAATGACTCCCAAGCCCGACTGTGAATGACATTGGGAGGGTCAGTGTCAGCAAAGTCTGCCAGAATAACTTGGCGTTCCGAATGAACACCTTCATAGACCCTCTCTTCCTGTTGGGCTTTCTCATCACAGAACCGAACAGAAATAGGAGTAGGATCAGAAGATGAAGAGCCCCTAAAACGAAGAGGGTTCTGGGATGGAATGGATTTACGCTTAGGTGCCATAGACACTACTAACGCAAACAAAAAGAGAGGGAGAAAGAGAGAAACACACAGAAAAGTCCCAAAACAGTTCAATATATGACAAGTATATTGAAAGGAAAGAACGTATGCATGAGAAATGCATGAACATAAGACATGCAACAAAATGGCATCATGGGCTCAGCCCAATCTAATCCTATCAGCACATAAGCAGAGAACACACATCTAAATGCATGAAAATACTGTTAGAATGCTAATGTGATACAATGCATGTAGTTTTAAAGATCAAATCTATAAAACCAACCCAAAAATTGCAATAAACACTCATCAATTTTGAAAAACACCAAAATTTTTCAAAAACCACAAAACCTAGGTTTTAAAACATGAAATGCATGAAGAATGAGAGGATTGAAGCTTACCAAGAGAAGAAAATCTTGAGGAAAGCTTGAGGAATCCTTAGGAAGAGGTTTGGAGTGAGTGAGAGAGGTTTTAGAAGAGAAAAACCAAATTTATCGAGAGAGAGATTGAGAGGATTGAGAGAAAAGATCGTGCTGAACATATATATACACCTTCAGTAATTCTCGACAGATGCAGGTATCGAGAGGTGTCGAGACAGCTATCGAGGTAAGTATCGAGAAAAGCTACTTCGACAGATACAACTATCGAGAAGGTGTTGAGAATGAAGAATCAAACACCAAAAAAATCTCGATCGATCCACAAGCTATCGAGAAGCTATCAAAAGGACAGAAAGTTTCTCGATCGATCCATCAGGTGTCGAGAAGGTATCGAGATAGCGATAAGAAAAAGCTGATAAGCTAAATAGACAGCCAGGTATCGAGGAGGTGTCGAGGAGGTGTCGAGCTAGCTTTAAAAATTAGTGTTTCAAGAGAAGAAAAACATAGACATGAATGCAATTACGCATGCAACTCAACCAATGATCCAAGCAATACATTAAGCTCTCAAAATCATCTCTCAATAATAATTTTAAGCACATGGATCCCAAAACACACACACACACACACATAACAAGTCTAACCAATTTTATATTTTAAAATTGAGTTAAGACAGTTTAGTGAGCATACATTAA
Organism: Castanopsis chinensis; assembly: GCA_032878915.1. Taxonomy (NCBI): domain Eukaryota; kingdom Viridiplantae; phylum Streptophyta; class Magnoliopsida; order Fagales; family Fagaceae; genus Castanopsis; species Castanopsis chinensis. The sequence continues at coordinate 1,710,082 of JAVQMG010000102.1, forward strand.
TGCATGTAAATCTTGTGATGGCCAAATCACATTGTACCTACACATGTATCAAGAATAGCAAAGAATAGCAAAGAATATTACGTGTTGTATGTGAAAAACATTGCAAGTTTGCATAAGTGTCTCAAAATTATGACAATTTGAGATATGAGAAAATCACTTTAACTCATACACAATCATAACTGTTTGATGGGGACTATCACCTTCGAGGTACATCCTATAACTCCCACATCTCCTAGAAAACATGCTTACAATCATATTTTAAAGCATTTTAATCTTTTTGCTTTTTATTTCTTTGCATATTTTCTTTTATTAAGCATATCATGTATAGGCATATAAGAAAGAAAAGAAATACCCAATTATGTTAAGCTATTGACATTGTACTTTTACTATGCCAATTTCATAATTGGCGGGTAACAGTGGTGAGATGGTTATTTATGCATTTCTCTTAGGATTTTCTAGTCCTACTCGTCAAAAAGAGTGATATGAGTGTTAAATACAAAAGATCACTTAACCTTACTCATCACAAACAAAGAGATACAAAGCTCACTTGCTTAGTAGTGCATAAAGATGCTCATCTAAGATACAAGAGATACAAAGTTTAGAAAACTCTGTTTCGATGGCCATTTTGAGGTTCACAAGAACCAATGTATACTGACACACACTGTTTTTGTATTTTTCAAATATTCAATTTTATTTTTTATTTTTATCAGAAAAGCAAAAATAAAACACAAAAGTGAAAACACACAAACAAAAACATGTTAAAGAAAGCAGAACAATGCATAAAACTAGACTGACTCAAAACAGAAAAGCAACACATAAGTAATGCAAAAACAACAAAATGGGGAGAGAGAGAAGAAGTGAACAAAATCACTTAGAACCCTTTTCCTTCCACACCTTGGAAGAACCTTTCCTCTTTGCCAACCTTTGAACCGATGATGAGGGGAAGAATTGAAACCGTTCAAGTTTGAAAAGAATATGAGGGCTTTAAGAATATCTCCAAGAGGAGCAAGAGAGGTCTGAAGCTGATTCTGGTTCCCAGATGCTATCATGCCATTGCTTTGTTAAGTGGCTAACCACTTGTAGCAATTTGGTCGAGTATGATCGGCAACACCACAATGATAACAGAGATGCTGCTTCTTCTGTTTAGGCTTTTGAGAGATAGCCTTCTTAGTCCTAGGGTTTTTAGTTTCCCTTTTCTTAAGCTTAGGGGGTGCTCCTAAGATGGACTTACCCTTGTCTATGTTCTCACTTGCTAATTCAGTTTTAACATCTTTATCCTCAATTTTAATATTATTAGCAAGAGGAACAAAAATAGTAGTACTAGCAGAAGGAGTATTAGAGAGAGAGAATTCATACCCCAATCCTGTGCGATCCGAAGCAAATTTTTGAATGCTGAGCATCTCATCTAGCTTTGCACTTGATGTTCTCTCCAATTGTGCTTTAACTTGAAATAGCTCCGCTTCAAGTTTCTTGGTCTTTTCAGCCAAGAAATTGTTCTCGAACCTCAGTGCCCCAATAGTCTGATTTGCTTCATCAAACTTAGTGGAAAGCTTCTCAGGGTCAAGTTCCACATCACTGAGCTTCTTGGTGGCCAACCTATAGAGTTTCTCAAGCTTCTCAGAAAGCTTGTACAATTTCTCATAGGCGGTATGGATATCATCTTGATCATCCATAGTTTCAAACTTAGCATCCACCAATTCTTTTTCTTAATCTACTTCTTCAGTAATCCCATCAGTAGGATTAACAGTGGTAGTGAAGGCATTCAAGATTCTGTCATCTTCATTGTCGGAATCATCCTCGGGCTCAGTGTCGCTCAAGGTAGCAGTAAGTGCCTTGCTCTTCCCAATGTTCTTGAGGTACGTAGGATGCTCTTGTTTCATATGTCTGAAGCCTTAACACTCGAAGCATTTCGGTCCAGTGGGAACAATGTACTGACCGTCATCCCTGGTATCCTTTTTCCATTTATCTAGGCTTTTGAACTGAGAAGAACTAGATTGCCTACGGTCCTTGTTGAAGCCCTTTCCATTTGCATTCTTCATAAATTTCTTGAATTTCCTAGTAATGTAGGACTTCATCTTAGAATCTTCATCGTCTGAAGACTTATCTGTATCACTGCTCTTGGCCTTTAGTGCCATGCTCTTGCCTTTGCTTGACTTGCCTATTCTAGTCAACCCTAGCTCATAGGTTTGCAAATTGCGAACCAGCTCAGTCAGAGGAATCTTGTCAATATCCTTTGATTCCTCTGTTGCTGTGATCTTAGCATGGAATCTCTTGGGCAGAGATCTAAGCACTTTTCTTACTATTTTAGGTTCAAGAATGGTTTCCCCAAGATTGAAAGCTGAGTTCACTATGTCTTTGGGCTTTGCATAGAACTCATCGAATGACTCATCCTCCTCCATCTTAATTTCTTTGAAGCTTGTAGTGAGCTTCTGTAGCTTTGAATCCTTGACAGCCTTGGTTTCCTCATAGGTTGTCTGGAGAATGGTCCATGCTTCCTTAGTAGTTTCTGTGGAGGAAATCTTCTTGAACTCCTCATTGGTGACTGCACTGAATAAGGCATTCAATGCTCTGCTGTTAAAATTAGTCGCCTTGATCTTGGCATTATCCCAATCGGCCAGCACTTCTATAGGCTTGGTCCAGCCTATCTCCACAGCTTGCCACACCTTCTCATCTAGTGACTGCAAGAAAACTCTCATGCGTACTTTCCAATATGCATAGTTAGTACTATCAAACAATGGAAGTATAATAAAACACTGACACCTATCCATGACAAACAGGAGTCAATGGATCACACACAAAGATTAAACCCTAATCAGAGTGTGCCTGCTTTGATACCACTTGATAGGCCACAAATGCGTTGTCCCCTTATGATAAATTAAGTTGATTAATTAGCCAAGTTATTAATTAATCAAGTTAACAAGCAAATTGCGTGGTAGCACAAACAAATCACCAATAAACTAAAGTATGCAGCGGAAAATAAATTCACTAGGTGATTTGTTTATGAATGGGGAAAACCTACATGGCAAAAACCCCACCGGGTGATTTAAGGTCACCACTCCCGAAACTCCACTATTATTATAACAAGCGGTTACAAGTAAAGGAATCCCAGTACCTTACCAACCTACAGTTGAACCCTTACCCCAATACCCAATTGGACTTGTTCTGTAGTGACAGTTTCTCCTTTTGGTGCACGGCTCCCAGTACGTGACTAACCAATTGCGCGAATCTCAGTACGCGACTTCAATTCACCAACTAGAGAGAGAGTTGTTGGCTACAAAGTTCTTCAATTCATCCACATGATGAAGATCAAGAAGATGCTTGGTTACAAAACCCTACAGTGCACATTACACAGTAACTTCTTCACAAGAGAGATGAACTAGGTCATGAACTTTGTCTTGGATCACAAATAGCTTGAACAAGGATTTTTCAATGCTTGTGCAACTTGTGTACTTGTGCATCCTTTGACGGCCCTTAAAATAATCTTTTTATATGTCTAGGGTTAGAAGAAAAGAAGTTTCAAAGACACATTCACAGATTGGAATCAAAACAGAACTTAGAATCTGTTTTCCATAAATCTCGATAGATAGAGGTGTCGAGGATTTGTCGAGAAGCTGTCGAGCCTCGAGGCTGAAACAGCTTCTTAAAGCTCGATAGATGCATGTGTCGAGACTAGGTGTGAAGCTTTAGTAACTTGCACTTTCCAGCTTGTTTCTTGGACAGACTTGATGACTTCAACACTTGATCTTGAAACACAGTTTCTTGAAGCGTTAAACACATCCTAATTCTACCCAATTACAGGTAAAGTGCATTTTGTCAAAGGATAAGCCAATTACATAAAATAATGACATATATTCAAAGCAACTTGGACCACATATGTCCTAACATAGCTAAGTCACGAAACTCTCTACTTGAAATTGTGAAAAATTGAAATTTCCTTATTTTCATTTTGCAGGTCAGGCTTGATTCGCGAACCACTCCCAGATGAGTTGTAAAACTCTCTGCCTAAATTTTCAAAGGGACTAAATTTTCCCATTTCATCTCTCGACTTGGATGGGACTACATCCACTTGCGAAATGAGTTGCAAAATTGCCCAACACAAAGTTTTTCAACATAAAAATTTTTCTTTTTGAGAAAAACTTTCAAAACAAGATTGACAAAAATCACTTCCAAAATAAATAAAAAATTCAGAAACCTTTTTGGTTTGATCAACGTGCAATTAAGCATATACACATCACACTTAAACACGTACAATCACACAAATGAAATAGATATTTATTGAACATTATACTTGTGTGTTGTGTGTCAAAATCAAGTATAAGTTAGTCCATAGTCTAGCATGAAACTTCAATGATCAATTTAATCAAGTCATACACAAATAACACGAAGTCAAGAGACCTATCTCACTAATAGAAATTAATGTATATGACTCCTCACTAAAGTATTTACATTGATTAATAGCTTTTCAATTGGCTTCCATTTTTCATACTTTTTGATCAATACAACTCAATTTTTGAGCATCGATGCCATGAAATTTTTAATATTTCTTTGAAGAATAGCTCTTGGCTTTAGCATCATACATTTTGAATACATTTTGCTCCACCTTTTTCTAGTCTAACTAGTTTTCGAAGCAAGGGTTTTTCAACTCTTTTTCTTTTTAGAGATTGAAGTTTGAAGAGCTTTTTAACAAAAAAATAAATGTGAGGAGATATATAAGATCAAGTCTATGCATGTATCAATATCAATCAAGACTATTGGCTAGACATTCATGACAAGCTTAAAGATCAATTTGGAACAATCAAACATAGATATCTAGATTTCACTCATATTCAATATGTGCATTCATAACAAGCTAAACTCATAAATAAGTTACGCCATGAGTACAAAGGTACTAAGCCAAACTCAACATGTGATATAGCACAACACAAGCGATCAAATTTTTTGGATTTTATACTTTTTATGTGATTTTGAATTTTTACTCACACAAAAAAAAAAAAAAAAAAAAAAAAGTAAGATCAACAACAAACAAGCTTTTAAATAAAAAGCAATTAAAGGAAACATGCTAGAGGGGTAGCATGACAACTAAAAGAAGATGCACATGAGAGAATGCATGAAATTATGTCCCTAAAACATTGGAAATATTAATGCATGGACATGGCAGAGAAATCATGCATGAGTACCCTTCTTCACCAACACCGCACGAGTATTTTGGGTGAGATCCTTATTAGGTTGGGTATGTGCAACATAATTCTTAAAACTCAGGGTGAAGCTTGCTAGGCAAGTTGAAATGCTGTTAAGCATCTCCATGACATCCCTAATGAGTTGTCCTCCATTTCTTAAGAGCTTTGAAGATTGGCTCTTTTGAAAGCATGAAGTTTGAAGAAATTCAGTCTAGTGTGATCACGAATGCCACAATGATGGCAAAAATGCTTCACTTGAGGTCCTATTTAATTCTTAAGTAGTGACTTCCCTTTTGCCTTAGATTTTACCGTATAGGCCTTATTGTCAAGATTTGGACTCTCAACTTTTGGCTTCTCAACAACCTTTACCAACATGAACTTCATCTCCCTCTTTGATTCTACACTTGAACTTCATCGGTTTAACCCAATTCGGTATTGTCCGAAAGGGATTTTTGAGATGTTAAGATGTTGTCAAGCTTTTTAGTTGTGATGTGCTCAACCTTTGCATTTGATTGAGTAACTTCTAGTTCAAGAAGTTTTATTTTGGAATAAGTATTCAACAATTCCTCTTTCAAATTCTCAACTTTACACTTAGCATCTCTAAGTTGCAAAAGAGTGGATTTGTGGTCTTCCTCGATTCTCTTCATCTTCTTAACCACAGTCTTTGCTACTTTGGCATACTTGCCACAATCCTCAAGCAATGCATCATAAACAAATTGAAGCTTCCTATCACCTTCATTAAGGTATTCTTGCTTATCATCAGTAGCTTCATTGTCTTCAACATCGGTGTGCTCACTGAGTTCCTCATTCAACTCTTCTAATTCTTCTTTTGAGTTCACTAAGGTAATTGCCATAATGGCAGAATAATTTCCATCACCATCACAACTATCTTTTGAATTTGAAATAGAGCTTTCAAAATCACTAAGGGTAGTGGTTAACACCTTGCACTTCTGTCTCAAATAGTTTGGCCAATTCCTCTTCAAATGACCATGCTTGTTGCCTTCATAGCAAATGATTCCTTGAGATGGTGATGACTCTTTGGCATCCTTCTTCTTGAAATATTTCTTGTCATTCATGAAGGATGAAGATTTCCCCTTGCCAAACGACTTCTTTGCCATTATTTTTCATTTTCAGAAATTTCTAGAAATTCTTTGCAAGGAGAAGAAAGAAGAAAATGATTTGGAGTAAAAAAACTTTTAAAGTGATGGTAGCATTTTCAGTAACCGAAAGATTAAAGCAGAAATTCTTATGAAGGAATTCCTTCAACTTCAACATGATATCTAGCAAGTATTACGCGAACTACAACCAGTAGTTGCTACCCCTTTTGCTAGGAAATCCTCCCAAAACAACACCAATAGACGCACTCCTAAATATAAGAAAAATTCCATTCTTCGATGGGGAGATGTGTAAGATGGATTTTATTGATTGAATTCTTGATTTGGAAGAGTATTTTTATTAGTTGGAAATTTGTGATGAAGAAAGGGTACGTCTTGCATTCAATAAATTGGATGGTGAAATAGAGGAATGATGGGAAGACATACAAATTGATAGAAAGTGTCGAGGTAAGCATCCAATTTGCTCTTGGAAAGGAATTTATGATATACTAGATTATACAAGTACTAATTATAGTATATTCATATGATTCAAGAAAGGAAAAATGTTTAAGGGTCGACAAGATGAAGCCAATTTCTAAAGAAAATATTGAAGAGATTGAAGAAAATAAAGTTCTATTATCATCAGTTGAAAATTTTCTTGTTGATAACTTGGATGAAAGTTATTTTGAAGACAACGAGGAAAAGATAAATGTTCTTAATATGGTTGGTGAAAATTACAATGAAGTAGATGATTGTGAGGTAGATATTGTAGAGAACATTATCCGAGATCTTGATGAACCCAAATCAAGTGATTGCAATCCAACACTCATGTTATTTCTATAATAGGCGATACACCAAAGTTTTTTTTTTTTTTTTTTTTGGGTTAAAAGATTTGACTCAATCATCAACTTTCATTTGGTGAATATTGTCAATTTCATGAAGGCTAAGAAAAGAGAATCTCAAGTTAATTTGTTTCCTCAATTGATAAGTTGCAAGTTTGGAAAGAAGACCAAGGGACTCAAGTATTCCAAGTATTTGTGATGCGAACCTCAATCGATACACTTTGAGACCCAACAAATAATATTGGAATACTTGCCCGAGAAAGCTAAAATTCAGATTTTGATAGAAACGTCGACCCAATGTTTATAAATGAAACGCAAACTAGAGGTCTCAGTAATAGACCTTGACCCAATGATAATAACTGAATTACGAATCGAAGGTATAAAATTTGAATGTCATAAGGAAGAATCCCTGATAAGTTAACCAAAAGAAGAAGCAAAACCTCACCTTTTTCTTTTCTCGTTTTTTTTTGTTGGGTTAAAATGAATTGACCCCTTTGCAAATTAATTAATTACCCAAGTTAATTAATTAGTCAAATTACAAGCAATAACGTGGCTGCACAAGTAAATCACCAAATTATCTAAATGCAGTGGAAAATAAATTTGACATAGGTGATTTATTTACGAATGGGGAAAACCACTGAGGCAAAATCCCATTGGGTGAATTTAAGGTCACCACTCTCGAGAATCCACTATTATCAATCACAAGCAATTACAAATATAAGGAATCTTAGTACTCAATACCAACCTACAGTTGAACCCTTACCTAATACCCAATTAGACTTGTATTGTAGCGACAATCTCTTCATTTAATGCAAGGATCCCAATATGTGACTAACACACTAACTTGAAGAAGATGTTGGCTACAAAGTTCTTCAGTTCATCAATAACGAAGTTCAGGAAGCTCCTTGGTCACAAAACCCTTGGTGTAAAGATGCAGTAGCTTCTACAAAGAATATGATGAACTAGAGAAATTTTTGCCTCTGGTCACAATATGCATGTATTATTCTTACAACCCTTTGTGACGGCCCTTAAAATAATCTTTATATATGTCTACGGTTGTGAGATAAGAAACCCTACACAAATACTTATGGATATGCGTGTAATTAGATTAAAAAAACCATGATTTCATAATTCTTGATAGATATAGCTTGTATCGAGTTTCTGTCGAGCTTCAACATTAAATCTCGATAGAAAGGATTTTGTCGAGACTTCTATTGAGCTTTAATGAACAATACTTACTTCACTTGTTTCTTGGTCAGATTTACATGGCTTTAATACTTAACTTGAACACTAGTTTCTTGTAGTACTAAACCCATCCTAGATCTACCTAATTACAAGTGTGTTTTGTCAAAGGATTAGACAATTACATCAAATATGTCCCTAACAATCTCCCCTTTTGGCAGTCCATGACAAAACCACAACAAACAAATGAATAATGAGAGGAGTCCTAAATCAATAAGCTCATAACCACTTGTTGAATTTATAAAAAAAAAAAAAAAAAAAGAGAAAAAAAAAAATCTAACCCTAACATAAACTCTTGAACAACTTTGCAAGAAGAGAGTTCATGGCATGGTAGACTTTCACAACCTGTCTTTCTGAAACATATAAACATAACTCATTAAGGCATCATGTGTGAAACAAAAATAAAGATTGCATACATAAAGAAACAAGTGTATAAAAAGAGAAAAAAGAAACAACATATGTAGAGATTGGTGAAGAAACATACATCATCATATATATGAAAAGTAAAGTACAATGTATGTCATAAATAAATGGTCACAAGACCAGTGTACAAGAGGCTAATGTAAAGAAAGAAAAGAAAAATACATGTAAACCTCACTACATTCTTGAAAAATTATACACACTGCCCCTATCAAAAAAAGTCCTATACTAACTCTCCCCCTAAATTCAAGACTACTCTTAACCAAAACTACTCCCCTTTTTGTCACGAATGATAAATGGCAAGTCACTGAGAGGTCATTATCTCATCATCATTGGAAGAGCTAGCATCATCACCCTCATCATCACCAGCAACATCATCTTCATCAGCCGAAGCCTCTAGAGAAGGAGATGGAAATGGAGAGAAACCACCAAGGTGAGCTTGTCGGCGGGCAATGTGACCAACGTGGGTGTTCATTTGACACATCTCATCGGTGAGATAGTCAAGACAAGCATCTATCCTCTGAAGCTACACCATGATGGCCTCTAGGGTTATACTAGTTACCGAGGAAGAAGGAGTAGAAGTGGAAGGAGTCAAGAAAGAAGGAGTCGCAGGAGCTGTAGGATCGTCCATCTTCGTCCGTGGTTGCTTAGGTCGAAGCTCAGCCTCGTTTTGCCGAATAGAACCGGTGCCGATGGCACCCATGGCAGTGAAGAAAGGAGAGTTAGAAATGGGGATAGAAAAGTGTCGGAGGATATATGTGATAGCTGAAGGAAAGATGAGCTTATCACGTGTAGATGTATCCAAATACACATCTAGAATGTTGGATAAAAATCTGGTTTTGTATCTCATACAAAACACACAGCGGAAGTAACAAACAAGGATCTATTTCATTCATGATTGACAACATGCACTCTGTAAATTTCAGAATTTAAGAACAAGATAGCGTACCTTGGTGTGGAGAATTTCAAAACAAAGATTAGAAGCACTTGGGAAAACTTTTAATCTTCACTCCAATTCCACTTTACGCCCAAGATGTGTGGTCTCTCAATCAGTTTCCAAAAGGAGAATAAAAATGTGTCTCACACTCTTTCTTTTTCTCTACGAAAAATCACATTAAAAAAAAATTCTGTATGTTTCTCCCTT
>JAVQMG010000102.1:1722500-1770000 GCA_032878915.1 Castanopsis chinensis
GATGATACCCGCTTTTCAAATCAATTTTTGTGAAAATACATGATCCATGCAATTCATCAAACATGTCATCTAGCCTAGGGATAGGATGTCTATACTTTACCGTAATGTTGTTGATAGCCCTACAATCTACACACATTCTCCAAGGTCCATCCTTCTTAGGCACAAGCAGTACCAGCACCGCGCACGGACTCATGCTCTCTCTCTCACATGTCCTTTGGCCAGCAACTCCTTAACTTGCCTTTAAAGTTCCTTTGTCTCCTCTGGATTACTCCTATAGGCTGGTAGGTTAGCAATTGTCGCATTTGTCATAAAATCAATTTAATGCTCTATTCCTCTAATAGGTGGCAATCCACTAGGAGTTTCATTAGGAAACACGTCCTCATATTCCTACAACAAAGAGACAACAACACTAGGAAAAGATTCGTTAAGCTCGTTAGTATTAAAACATACCTCTTTGTACAAGAGTACAAATATAGGCTTGTTTGTATAAAAAGCACTCTTGACATCACTTGCCTTAGCATAAAAACTCCCTCGTTTTTTTGTTTTCCTCTCATTTATTTCACCCTCAATTGTCTTTTCACTCTCCTTTTTTTGCTCACTCTCTTTTGTTCTTTCACTCTCTTTCTCATCATCTTTTTTTAAACTTTCAGTCTCACAATTTTTCTTCAAGTCATTCTTTCTTTTCAGTTTCATTTGATCTTCATACACTTGTATTGGAGTCAATGGTTCAAGAGTAATGGTTTTGTTATCTTTTACAAAAGAGTACCTATTCTTGAACCCGTCATGATTGACCTTCCTGTCAAACTGCCATGGCCTACCCAATAAAATGTGACTCACATGCATTAGAACAATATCACAAAGTACTTCATCCTTGTACCTCCCAATTGAAAAAAAAACCAGTACTTGCTTATTTATCTTAACCTCTCCATGATCATTCAACAATTGCAACTTATATGGTCTAGGGTGTTTCAAGGTTGGTAAATTCAATTTTTCAACTGAAGTAGTGCTAGACACATTAGTATAGCTCCCCCTATCTATAATCATACTACATACCTTGTTGTTGATTTGGAATCTTGTGTGAAAAGTGTTTTCTCTTTGTTGTTCCATGTCATCTTCTTTGACTTGGGTACTTAAAGCACGCCTAGCCACAAGTGACTCACCCTCCACTGGATACTCCACATCATCGTCACAAGCATCCTCAAGTGATGGAATCTGGTCATCATCTCCCTCGCTTTCAGTTTCCACCTCTCCACCAATACTTGCAATCATGGTCCTTTTATTTGGGCATTGTGAAGCTATATGACCTATTCCCAAACAACGAAAACACTTAATATCACGATTACGAGTTTGGGATTCATTTTTACCTTTGTTGACACTGGGAGCTTCATCTCTCCTTTTTGGTGGTTTGATTTTGGACTTAAAAATTGCCCTTTCATCTTTCCTACCATTTGATCTTCATGAAGCAAAGAGCCCGGATTTTGAAATGACTGAGTTCCTTTCCTTTTAAGCTATTGTTCCACCTTTATTGCCATGTGCACCATGTCCTCCAACTCCACGTAGTGCTGCAACTCCACCACGTTGGTAATGTCCCAAATTTCGCCCATTCAAAAACCTTTCCATGGTAGCTTCTCTATCCTCCTCTACATTTGCTCGAATCATGGCAATCTCCATCTCCTTAGGGTAGTCATCCTCGTTCCTATAGCCTTGAGTAAGACTTTGTAATTTCTGATACAAGTCCCTATAGTAGTGACTAGAAACAAATCGCCTTCTCATGATGACCTTCATTTCCTCCCAAGTCTCAATTGGTCTCTCATGGTTTCTCCTTCTGTTCATCACAAGTTGATCCCACCATATAACAGCATAGTCAGTAAACTCAATGGCAGCGAGTTTTACCTTTTTCTCCTCAAAGTAGTTATGGCACTCAAAGATTAACTCTACCTTCTTCTCCCACTCCAAGTATGCTTCTGGATCATTTTTCCCTTGGAACGTTGGTATCTTCTTTTTTATGTTTTCTAGGTTTCTGTTAGTCCCATCCTACCATCTTGGATCTCTTTGGAAACCTCTACCACGCCTTTCTACCCTTGGCACAAACCTACCCTCATTGTTCAATGAAGCTTGATCATCTTCATCTTTAAACTCATCCTCATGGTAGTCATCAGAATCATCCATGCGCACACGCCTTTCTTGCCTTCTAGCATTAGGGCCTCTTTGGGGATGCTCCTCACGCAAAGTAGCAATAACAGTGTCTTGCTTATCCATTCGATCCTGAATCTCATTATACACCACGTTCATGCGTTCAAATTGTTGTTGCATAGCCTGCAAAATGATGGACGACTCCTCCCCTCCTTCCTTATTTGATGTTTAGCCCCTAAAAGACATACTTTTGAAACTACAGAAAATTGTTAGAAATAATTCCTCACAACACTCCCTCACATGTTTGCACTCAAATTATGTCACTACCACTCGTGTTTCACTCTTAAATTAGCTTTTTCTCAATATTAATCTCATACTCTCTTGCCTTTTTCCACTTGTAGCCTCCCCCTTTTCAGTTATGCATTAAACTAATAAACTTGATCAAGGAATTTGACTTGTAGTATTTAAACAAATACCAACAGCACAAAAAAAAAAAAAAAAAAAAAAAAAAAAAAAAAGATAAAAACACTAAATCAAAGGAAGAGGACAAAAGAAAAAAAAATTTTGGTCTGAGAGAACTGAAACTACAAACAATTTTTTTTTCCCTATTTCTTTTCTAATGTCTTTTTTTTTTCACTTTTTTTTCAAGTTTTTTTTTTTTTTTTTTTTTGGGAGCTGGTGCACGATTTTAACCTAGTGCACGTCAAAAAAATAAGAACGATGAATAAAGAACACTAAAGGAGCAAGATAGGATGATAACAAGAAATAAAAAATAAAGGGATAGAAAAATGATTTTAGAACTTGTGCTTTGATACCAAATGATGCGAACCTCAATCGACACGCTTTGAGACACAACAAACAATATTGGAATATTTGCCCAAGAAAGCTAAAATTCAGATTTTGATTGAACCCTGACCCAACGTTTATAAGTGAAACGCGAACCAAAGGTATAAGCAACAAACCTTGACCCAGTGATTATAATTGAATCATGAACCGAAGGTATAAAGTTTGAACGCCACAAGGAAGAATCCCTGACAAGTTCACAGTTTTTGAAGAACCAAAAGAAGAGCAAAGCCTCACATTTTCTTATTTTTATTCAATAATCCACTATTACAATGAGTGAATGCTATTTATAAGACATGATTGAAACATAGAAAATAGCTAAAAAACATTCTAAATAATAAAAGCCTAAATTCAGGTAGATTTGTTCTGAACTAGTAGCTCCAGAATAGGGAAAAGAATCTCCATTAACTGATATAGACTTGGAAAGTCAATCAGCCATTAATTCATGCCATAAATCACTCCCAATTAAGCTAAATTAGCCCTCAATAGCTTGGATTAAATTTATTACGCCTTCATCTTCATTTGGGCCAAGTTTGGAATGCCCTGCATTAGAATCAGCCCATTAAGTGCTTCCTTGATCTTCTTGGATCTTGCTCTAGTAATAGGCCCAACTGGAACATGCAAAGGATCCATGAATGTTTGTTGATTCTCATCACAAGTCCTTGAGAGAATTAATGATAATGCATACAAGTTGGACCTTCAAGGTGAGTATAAAATTAGTGCTACATTTAATGTTTCCGATTTTTCTCCTTTTGATGTAGGTGACGATTCGAGGACAAATCCTTTTGAAAAGAGGGGGAATGATGAGAATCAACAAACATTTAAGAATCCATTGCATGTTTCAGTTGGGCCTATTACAAGAGTAAGATCCAAGAAGATCAAGGATGCACTTAATGGGCTGATTCAAGAGATTTGGGCTGATACTAATGCAAGACATTCCAAACTTGGCCCAAAGGAAGATGAAGGCGTAATAAATTTAATCCAAGCTATTGACGGCTGATCTGACTTAATTGGGAGTGATTTATGGCGTGGATTAATGGTTGATTGACTTTCTAAGTCTATTTAGAATGTTTTTTTAGCTATTTTCCTATTTTGGATATGCTAATTTCAAACCAAATCAACTTTTATTTAGGGTTTTATTATTTAGTACGTTTTTTCATATTTTCTATGTTTTAGTCATGTCTTATAAATAGCATGTATTCATTGTAATAGAGCATTATTGAATAAAAATCAGAAAAAGGTGAGGCTTTACTCTTCTTTTGGTTCTTTAAGAACTGTGAACTTATCAGGAATTCTTCCTTGTTGCGTTCAAACTTTATAACTTCGGTTTTTTATTCAATTATAATTACTGGGTCAATGTCTGTTACTTATACTCTTGGTTCGCATTTCACTTATAAACGTTGGGTCAGGGTTCAATCAAAATATGAATTTTAGCTTTCTTGGGTAAATATTCAATATTGTTGTTAGGTCTCAAAGCGTGTTGATTGAGGTTCGCATTAATTATGCCTTCATCTTCCTTTGGGCCAAGCTTAGAATGTCTTGCGTTAGAATCAATCCAAATCTCTTGAATCAGCCCATTAAGTGCTTCTTTGATCTTCTTGTATCTCGCTCTTGTAATAGCCCAACTGGAACACGCAATGGATCCTAGAATGCTTGTTGATTCTCATCAAATGTAGAGGAGGATAGAGAAGCTACCATGACAAGGTTTCTGAATGGGCTGAATTAGGACATTGCCAACGTGGTGGAGTTGCAGCACTACGTGGAGTTGGAGAACATGATGCACATGGCAATAAAGGTGGAACGACTGTTTAAAAGGAAAGGAACTCAGTCATTTCAAAATCCGGGCTCCTCTGCTTCATGGAGGTCAAACAGGGGGAAAGACAAAGGTGTTGTTTTCAAGTCCAAAACCAAACCACCAAAAAGGAGAGATGAAGATCCCAGTGTCAACAAAGGTAAAAATGAATCCCAAACTCGTAATCGTGATATTAAGTGTTTTCGTTGTTTGGGAGTAGGTCATATAGCTTCACAATGCCCAAATAAGAGGACCATGATCGCACGTATTGATGAAGAGGTGAAAACTGAAAGCGAGGGAGATGATGACCAAATTCCATCACTTAAGGTTGCTTGTGACGATGATGTGGAGTATCCAGTGAAGGGTGAGTCACTTGTGGCTAGGCATGCTTTAAGTGCCTAAGTCAAAGAAGATGACATGGAACAAGAAAGGGAGAACATCTTTCATACTAGATGCCACATCAACAACGAGGTATGTAGTATGATTATAGATAGGCGGAGTTGTACAAATGTGACTAGCACTACTTTAGTTGACAAATTGAATTTACTGACCTTGAAACACCCTAGACCATATAAGTTGCAGTGGTTGAATGATTGTGGAGAGGTTGAGGTAAATAAGCAAGTACTGGTTTCTTTTTCAATTGGGTGGTACAAGGATGAAGTACTTTGTTATGTTGTTCCAGTGCATGTGGGCCACATTTTATTGGGCAGGCCATGGCAGTTTGACACGAAGGTCAATCATGATGGGTTCAAGAGTATGCATTCTTTGTAAAAGATAACAAAACCATTACTCTTGTACCATTGACTCCAAGACAAGTGTATGAAGATCAAATGAAATTGAAAAGAGAGAATGACTTAAAGAAAAATTGTGAGACTGAGAGTTCAAAAAAAGATGATGAGAAAGATAGTGAATGAAAAAAAGAGAGTGAAAACATAAAAGAGAGTGAAAAGACAATTGAGGGTGAAAAAAATGAGAGGAAAAAAAAACAAAGGAGTTTTTATGCTAAGGCAAGTGATGCCAAGAGTGCTTTTTATACAAACCAGCCTATATTTGTACTATTGTACAAAGAGGTATGTTTTAATACTAACAAACTTGATGAATCTTTACCCGGTGTTGTTGTCTCTTTGTTGCAGGAATATGAGGACGTGTTTCCTAATGATGTTCCTAGTGGATTGCCACCTATTAGAGGAATAGGGCATCAAATTGATTTTGTGCTAGGCATGACAATTCCTAACCAACCAGCCTATTGGAGTAATCCGGAGGAGACAAAGGAACTTCAAAGTCAAGTTGAGGAGTTGCTAACCAAAGGACATGTGAGAGAGAGAGTATGAGTCTATGTGTGGTGTCGGTGCTACTTGTGTCTAAGAAGGATGGAACTTGGAGAATGTGTGTTGATTGTAGGGTTATCAACAACATTACAGTAAAGTATAGGCATCCCATCCCTAGGCTAGATGACATGTTGGATGAGTTGCATGGATTATGTGTTTTCACAAAAATTGATTTGAAAAGTGGGTATCATCAAATTAAGATGAAAGAGGGTGATGAATGGAAAACTGCCATTAAAACTAAATATGGATTGTATGAGTGCTTAGTAAGTAATGCCTTTCGGTCTAACTAATGCACCAAGTACATTCATGAGGTTAATGAACCATGAATTGTGTGCTTTTATAGGCATATTTTTTATGGTCTATTTTGATGATATGTTGGTGTATAGCAAAAACTTAGATGAACATATTGATCATTTACATTGTGTGCTTGCTATTTTGAGAAAAGAAAAACTATATGCCAATTTAAAGAAATGTTCCTTTTGCATGGACAAAGTTATGTTTCTTGGTTATGTTGTTAGCGCAAAAGGAATTGAGGTGGATGAGGAAAAGGTAAGGGCTATCAAGGAATGGCTCACACCTAAGTCAATCATAGAGGTAAGAAGTTTTTAAGGTTTGGCTAGTTTTTATCGGCCATTTGTTAAAGATTTCAGTACACTAGCCGCACCACTCACTAAAATTGTTAAAAAATATGTGGGTTTTAAATGGGGTAGTAAGCAAGATCGTGCATTTATTGAAATTAAAGACAGGTTATGTGGTGCTCCTTTATTAGCATTACCTGATTTTTGTAAAACTTTTGAGATTGAGTGTGATGCCCCAGGAATAAGTATTGGAGCTATTTTGATGCAGGAGAGGCGGCCAATAGCCTATTTTAGTGAAAAGCTAAATGTGGCAGCTTAGAACTACCTAACATATGACAAGGAGCTTTATGCATTGGTGAGAGCATTGGAGACTTGGCAGCATTACCTTTGGCCTAAGGAATTTGTCATACATACTGACCATGAGTCCTTGAAGCACTTGAAGGGACAAGGTAAGTTAAATAGAAGACATGCCAAGTGAGTGGTATTCATTGAGACCTTCCCTTATGTAATCAAATACAAACAAGGTAAGAAAAATATTGTGACTGATGCATTATCAAGAAGCTATGCCCTTGTCTCTACTTCAAATGCAAAGTTATTAGGATATGAATATGTTAAGGAATTGTATGCTAATGATGATGATTATGCTAGTGTGTATGGGGGCATGTGAGGAGGCAGCATTTGGAAAATTTTATAAACTAGATGGGTACTTGTTTAATGAGAGTAAACTTTGTGTGCCTAATAGTTCTATGCGTAAGCTGCTTGTGCGTGAAGCACTTTAGATGTGTTACATGAACATTTTTTTTTGGCTAAAGATGAAATGTGATGTGGAAAGAGCGTGTGCTAGATGCATTACTTGTAGGTAGGCCAAATCTAGAGTCTTATCACATGGATTATACACTCTTCTGCCTGTACCTAGTACACCTTGGGTCGATATTTCTATGGATTTTGTTTTAGGCTTGCCTAAGTCAAGGAAAGGTAGGGATTCGATTGTTATGGTTGTTGATAGGTTTTCAAAGAAGACACATTTTATATCTTATCATAAAACTGATGATGCAACCCACATCGCTGATTTGTTCTTTAGAGAGATAGTATGGCTCCATAGTGTTCCTAGGAGTATTGTGTCTGATCATGATGTTAAGTTCCTTAGTTATTTTTGGAAAGTCTTATGGGGAAAACTGGGAACTAAATTATTGTTTTTGACTACTTGTCACCTCCAAACGGATGGACAAATTGAGGTAGTAAATAGAACTTTATCTACCTTGTTGCATACTATAATTCAGAAAAACTTGAAAATTGGGAGGATTGTTTGCCATTCATTGAGTTTGCATATAATCGGAGTGTTCATTCCACTAATAATTTTTCACCATTTGGGATTGTTTATGGTTTTAATCCACTAACTCCTTTGGATTTGCTATCTTTACCACTTAATGAAATGACTAGTTTGGATGGTCAAAAGAAGACTGAGATGGTGAAGAAACTTCATGAAAGTGTACGACAACATATAGAGAAGGCAAATGAGTAATATGTGACCAAAGCTAACAAGGGCCGTCGACAAGTCCTCTTTGAACCGGGTGATTGGGTTTGGGTGCATATGAGAAAAGAAAGATTTCCAGCCCGTAGGCAACTTAAGCTACATCCTAGAAGGGATGATCCATTTCAAGTCCTTGAGAGAATTAATGATAATGCATACAAATTGGATCTTCCAAGTAAGTATAACATTAGTGCTACATTTAATGTTTCTAATCTTTCTCCTTTTGATGTAGGTGATGATTCTAGGACGAATACTTTTGAAGAGAGGGGGAATGATGAGAATCAACAAGCATTCGAGGATCTATTGCATGTTCTAGTTAGGCCTATTACAAGAGCAAGATCCAAAAAGATCAAAGAAGCACTTAATGGGGTGATTCAAGAGATTTGGGCTGATTCTAACGCAAGACATTCCAAGCTTGGCCCAAAAGAAGATGAAGACGTAGTAAATTTAATCCAAGCTATTGAGGGCTGATATGGCTTAATTGGCCATGATTTATGGCATGGATTAATGGTTGATTGACTTTCTAGCTCTATATCAATTAATAGAGATTTTTTCCTATTCTGGAGTTGTTATTTCAGACCAAATGTAACTGGATTTAGGGCTTTTATTATTTAGAACGTTTTTTTTAGCTATTTTCCTATTTTGAATCTGCTAATTTTAGACCAAATCAACTTTTATTTAGGGTTTTATTATTTAGTACATTTTTTTTTATATTTTCTATTTTTCAGTCATGTCTTATAAATAGCATGCACTCTTTATAATAGAGGATTATTGAATAAAAATCAGAAAAGGTGAGGCTTTGCTCTTCTTTTGGTTCTTCAGGAACCATGAACTTATTAGAGATTCTTCCTTATGGTGTTCAAACTTTATACCTTCGGTTTGTGATTCAATTATAATCATTGGCTCAAGGTTCGTTATTTATACTTTTGGTTTGCATTTTCACTTATAAACGTTGGGTCAGGGTTCTATCAAAATCTAAATTTTAGCTTTCTTGGACAAATATTCCAATATTATTTGTTAGGTCTCAAAGCGTGTCGATTGAGGTTTGCATCAACAATACTCATGGATATACGTGTAATTAGATCTAGAAAACTTGAGTTCATAATTCTTGATAGATACAACTTGTGTCGAGCTTCTGTCGAGCTTCAATATTAAATCTCAATAGAAAGGATTCTGTTGAGACTTCTGTCGAGCTTTAATGAACAACACTTTTTTCACTTGTTTCTTGGTCAGATTTACATGACTTCAATACTGAACTTGAACACTTTTTTCTTGAAGTACTAAACCTATCCTAGATCTACCCAATTACAAGTAAAGTGCATTTTGTTAAAGGATTATCCAATTACACTGTTTACTCTCTTTCTCATCATATTTTTTTGAACTCTCAGTCTCACAATTTTTTTTAACTCATTCTCTCTTATCAATTTCATTTGATCTTCATACATTTGTCATGGAGTCAACGGTACAAGAGTAATGGTTTTATTATGTTTTACAAAAGAATGCATATTCTTGAACCTGTCATGATTGACCTTCTTATCAAATTACCATGGCCTGCCTAATAATATGTGACCCGCATGCATTGGAGCAACATCACAAAGTACTTCATCCTTGTACCTCCCAATTGAAAAAGAAACCAACACTTGCTTATTTACCTTAACCTCCTCACAATTATTCAACCACTATAACTTATACAGTCTAGGGTGTTTCAAGGTAGGTAAATTCAAATTTTCAACTAAAGAAGTGCTAGCCACATTAGTACAACTCCCCCCCCCCCCCCCAAATCAATGATTATACTACATACCTTGTTGATGTGGCATCTAGTATAAAAAATGTTCTCCCTTTGTTATTCCATGTCATCCTTTTTTACTTGGGCACTTAAAGCACGCTTAGCCACAAGTGACTCACCCTCCACTTGACACTCCACATCATCGTCACAAGCATCCTTAGGTGATAACATCTGGTCATCATCACCCTCGCTTTTGGTTTCCACCTCTCTATCAACACGTGCAATCATGGTCCTTTTATTTGGGCATTGTGAAGCTATATGACCTATTTCTGAACAACAAAAACACTTAATATCATGATTAGAAGTTTGACATTTGTTTTTACCTTTTTTGACACTGGGAACCTCATCTCTCCTTTTTGGTGGTTCAGTTTTGGACTTACAAATAGCTCTATCTTCTTCCTCACATTCGACCTCCAAGAAGCAAAGGAACCCAGATTTTGAAATGATCAAGTTCCTTTCCTTTTAAGCTACTGTTCCACCTTTATTGCCATGTGCACCATGCCCTCCAACTCTACCATGTTGGCAATGTCTTGATTCATCCTATTCAAAAACCTTGTCATGGTAGCTTCTCTATCCTCCTCTACATTAGCCCGAATCATGGCAATCTCCATCTCCTTGTGGTAGTCATCCACACTTCTATAACCTTGAGTAAAACTCTGTAATTTTTTATATAAGTCCCTATAGTAGTGACTAAGGACAAACCACCTCCTCATGCTAGCCTGCATTTCCTCCCAAGTCTCAGTAGGCCTCTTATGGTTTCTCCTTTTGTTCATCACAAGTTGATCCCACCATATAATAGCATAGTCAGTAAACTCAATGATAATAAGTTTTACCTTTTTCTCCTCGAAGTAGTTGTGGCACTCAAAGATCAACTCCACCTTCTTCTCCCATTCCAAGTACACTTCAGAATTGTTTTTCCCTTGGAACAATGGTATCTTCATTTTGATGTTTCCTAGGTTTCTGTCAGTCCCATCTTGCCATCTTGGATCTCTTCGAAAACCTCTACCATGCCTTTCTCCCTCTGGCACGGACATGCCCTCATTGTTTAATGAAGCTTAATCCTCTTCATCTTTGAACTCATCCTTATGGTCATCATCAGAATCATCTATGCGCACACGCCTTTCTTGCCTTCCAAGCATTAGGGGCTCTTTGGAGGTGCTCCTCACGCAAAGTAGCAATAGCAGGGTCTTGCCTATCCATTTGATCCCGAATCTCATTAAACACCATGTTCATGCACTTAAACTATTGTTGCATAGGCTACAACATGAAGGACTCCTCCTCCTTTCCTTCCCTATTTGATGTTTCTCCCGTGAAAGACATACTTTTCAAACTATAGAGAAACGTTAAAAATAATCCCTCACAAGACTTCCTCACGTGTTTGCACTCAAATAATGTCACTCACACTCGTGTTTCACTCTTAAATTGGTTTTTGTCCGATATTAGTCTCACACTCTCTTGCCCTTTCCACTTTTAACCTAATAAACTTGATCAAAAATTCAACTTGTAGTATTTAAACTAATACCGACGGCAAGAAAATATTACAAAAACAGTAAATCAAAGAGAGAGGACAAAAGAAGACAATATTTTGGTCTAAGTGAACTGAAACTACAAGCAATATTTTTCTATTATCTATTTCTCTTCTGAAGTCTCTTTTTTCACATTTTTTTTAGCTTGGTGCACGATTTTAACTTGGTGCATGTCACAAAATAAGAACAAGGAATAAAGAACACAAAAGGAACAAGATATGATAATAACAGGAAACAAAAGATAAAGGAATAGTAAAACTGATTTTAGAACCTGTGTGTTGATACCAAATGATGTGAACCTCAACCGACACACTTTGAGGCCCAATAAATAAAATTGGAATACTTGCCCAAGAAAGCTAAAATTCATATTTTGATAGAAACCCCATGTTGATATCGTATTTTGTTTGTCCTCGATTTGCGTGCTGGACCTCGAAAAATCCAAAAATATCATTTTCTCTTTAGGGGTCTGCAAGAGCATCCATAACAACGCGGTGAAACCCGTTCAGGCATCGAAGCACCCGAAGTGCATTTTTCAAATAAAATGACCAAAATGCCCCTAGTCAGCCTTAGGTTCGACCAAAGGCCAAACGAGGTCCAAACTCTCGCAAAACAACTTTTTCACAATTTTACATCAAACTTGAGCTTCTCGGAGATTTTAAAACAATTTTGACCAAGTTTGACTCGAAGTCGATCCCAAGTCAACCCAAAACCCTAATTTTGATCAAGCTATCAGACGGGTTGAAACTAATACCATTGTGAAGATTACCAAATTCTCATTCCAACAACTATTCATGGGTCAAAATCAGAATTAGAACAGTCAAGATATCATGAAAACCAGAATGGCACACTAATCTCGACACTGCAAACTTCTGAGAGCCATAACTTTCGATCCAACTGTTGGATTTTGAAGTTCCATACCTTTTTAGAAACAGGAAGTCAAGACCATTTTAGAGGTGTTAGGATCAACTTGATCGGAGAAGCTTTAAGTTTGGTGGCCTCAAAATTCGCGCTCAGGGCTATAAATAGCCCTAGGCACCCCCAGAGTAGGGAGAGTACCTTTTTGCTAAAATTTGTTTACTGCATAGCCTTTCAAAACATTTTTTTTTCTCTCTTCCAAACACCAAAAAACACCCAAAAATACATCAAAGTTTCTTGATTCATCTTTCATCACCAAAAACATAAGGTATTGTTCTTATACCCAATCTTCCTCTTCTTTGGTTCTATATTTTGGATTTGGTGTTTACGGGTGTGGATGTAGCTTTTTGGTTATCATCCACACCCCTAACCTTCTAAATCCCTTTCTAGTGTTTATCTTGCTTTTTTTAGTTGAATAACATGATTTTTTGCTTTCTTTAGCATGCTTCTTGCTATATGTGTGTTCCCTGCTTAGATCCATGTGTTTATGTGCTTTTTGCCATGTTTTGTGCTTAGATCTATGTTTTTACATGCTTATATGTTTAGATCTACATGCTTAGGGTTTTATGCCATGTTTTCCTATGTTTTGAATTCCTCCTTTTGCTCTATGTTGATGTTAGGGTTATATGCTCACATGTGTGATATCATGTTGTTGGCTATGCTTTGCTTGGATCTATGTGTTCATGTGCTTTCACCATGTTTTAGGGTTATATGTTTTCACATGCTTGTGTGCTTAGATCTATGCTTTGCTCGCTTTATGCCATCTTCCATGTGCTTGTATGTCCTGTGCCATGTTTGTGCACCTAGACCAAGGCTATGTTTATCACGCCATGTGCTATTACATCACTTTTGTCGCTTTATCTTTCTTTCTTCTGTTTTGGCCTATTAATTTGGACCCGATCTAGGCCCTATGGTCTTTTCATCGTCCATATACATTGGCCCATATCAAATGGTATGGATCACCCCATTTGCATGTCTATGCTTGCTTACTTCTACGCTTTATCTTTCGTGTTAGTCTCTCTAGTTCTAGGTTTTGCCACGTTTGGCACCCTCCGCAAGCTCGATCTCGTGTGGTTACACTTGATGCCCATGAGGCCTTGTTTGGATGTAAAAATTTGGGATACATCTCGGGATGCTGAGTCGCCCCGTGCAAACGTTTCCCTTTTTCTACTCCATTTGATGATATGCTTACCATGCTTGCTGGTGCCACAAGTTGGCTTTGTCTGCATCTTTACACACTTGCTTACATGTCCATGCATGAGTCTTGCTTGCTAGTGCGTTGCCCATGCTCCAACACAATGAAGCATGTGGACATCCGATCCAAACCTACATTTGTCCTTCGCGGACACCACCTTTTGTTTGTTTGCTTGTTTGTTTGCCTGATTTCTTGTTTGTTTGTGCATCTTGCTTGTCTTATCTCTTGCCACATGCTATGCTTGTCATGTCTATCATGTTTATATGTTTTATGCCTATTTCATGCACACTTTGCGCATTTTCCTTCCATTGCTTGTCTGTTATTTTCTTATCTTTGCCTTTGCATGTACACACATGGAGTGAGGACGCATGGAGCTAGGGCACGGTCTCCCAGGCACAAGCAAAAAAGGACGAGGATGCATGCATGTGGATATAAGCCGAGCGACTGCAGTCAGTAGGTTTATGAGTTTTACCTTTCCCTTTGGTTATGTACTCTTTTAAACCCTGCTCTTCCTCCTCCCTTTCTCTTTTAGTTGAGTTGTATTAGGTATATCATGTTGTGTACCATTCATCCTCATCTCTAAAGTATGGCGACCCCTGTTTATTCTTCCGCACCTATATTTTAGGCCTTGCTCTAGGGATGTAAGCATTTACTTTCCTGCTCTGTGTGCATGATGTATGTATATATTTACCTGTGCACACCCTTTTGGTGTGATTATCACAGCCTGTGTCACCTAAGGCTAGCAATGCCTAATTTCCATCACAAGGTGACTCGTCGCCGGATTTTTGCCATGGAAATCTAGCACTTTGCTTTAATGCCTTAGGAAAGAATAGATTGGGACCACACACATTCAAAAGCCAAACCTCAAAACCCCCATGCATGAAAAGCTCCAAAAGCCAATGCCAAAATCATGTTTTTTACTGCAAATTTTCAAAAATTAAGGTTTTATCAAAATAAAGGACTGTCCTTGGAGAGGCGTTGTGGGGTGCTTAACACCTTCCCCACACGTAACCTAACTTTCGAGCCTAAGAATTAAGTTTTTTTTCTATCCACATTAGATTAGGAAAAATTCTCTTTTTCTTAACCTAGGATTGGTAATAAAATCAACTAGAAATAGGTGACCAATCACACCTTATAAAAACCCAATGATTGGTGGTGACTCCATTTACCTTTGGTAATCCCTTAAAATTTGGCCTAGATTCCTGCCATAAAGCCAAAGGTAGACCTACCTTCCTCCACCAAAAGAGAGAGCACCCGAAGCTCCTAGCAAACAACACACCACATCATTCGAGAAGGGCCCTCCAACGGGGCCCCACGCGCACAGGAGTTGTCACCATGGTGGGTGGTCGAATGAAGGCACGGCGGTGGTGGTTTTCCGCTCAACCCGATCTAGGCCAGGCATTGACACCCCAACCCAATGTTTATAAATGAAATGCGAATCAAATGTATAAGTAACAGACCTCGATCCAATGATTATAACTGAATCACAAACCGAAGGTATAAAATTTGAACACCACAAGGAAGAATCTTTAATAAGTTGAAGAACTAAAAGAAGAAGCAAAACCTCACTTTTTTTTTTTTTAATTTAATAATCCTCTATTACATTGAGTGCATGCTATTTATAAGACATGACTAAAAATAGAAAAAAAAAAAAAGTACTAAATAATAAAAGCCTAAAGTAAAGTTGAGTTGGTCTGAAATTAGTAGCTCCAAGATAGGAAAATAGCTAAAAAAATGTTCTAAATAATAAAAGACCAAAATTAAGGTTGATTTGATTTGAAATTAGCAGCTCCGCAATAAGAAAAATATCTATTAATTGATATGGAGCTAGAAAGTCAATCATCCATTAATCCACTCTATAAATCATGCCCAATTAAGCCAGATTAGCCCTTAATAGCTTGGATTAAATTTATTGCGCCTTCATCTTCCTTTGGGCCAAGCTTGGAATGTCCTTATTAGAATCAGCCCAAACCTCTTAAATCAGCCCATTAAGTGCTTCTTTGATCTTCTTGGATCTTGCTCTAGTAATGGGCCCAACTAAAACATGCAATGGATCCTATAATGCTTGTTGATTCTCATCAATTTGTTAGCTTGGCATGGCAGATTTTAAATCTCAACTATCAACTTGAGGACATGTTTTTTTAAAGTGAAGGGGTCTATGTAGGACAAAACCTACAATTAGACTTTTGCTATTTATTAATTTTTGTATTAATTTGTAATTTTTGTAATTTTAGGTTTAGGGTTATTATTCTTATTTTTAGGTGTTTATAATACTTTGTGTCAAATTTGGTTTCCCTTATGGTTAGGTATTAATTTACACTTATTTTAGAATATATTTTCTTGTCCGCAAGTTTTATGGAGTCCTTAAATAGGCTTCCAAGTTTGTAAACTTTTTTTTTTTTCCAGTATTATTGATTCTAATAAAAATACATACTTTTATTTATTGTTTCTCTAGTGAATTTCAGAATCCTTTCTCCTTGTAAATTCTAGGAACCCTCATGAATTAAAGATTATTTTCAAAAGCAAACGTGTTAGTTTCTTATTTTCTTAAAATAGACGTGTTATGCTTTTAATTGCAGCCGCATCCCGCATCAATTACTCCATAATTGTACCCTTGGATTAAGACAGACATAAATCGCAGAGAACAACCATTCAGAGTGAATTTTCTTCTTCTCAATATAATGACTGTGTCCAATGACTCTGTCCATCCCTTGTTCCGTACACTTTGAGACTCTTCCTTACACTTCACATGAAGGACATGCTACAGAGCCACTGGACCAATGGATTATTGGCGAGTGCAGCGTAGCTAATAAACCACGCAAAAATGTAAAAATAACTTTTTCACTGTGAGTTTAATACTGGGGGTTGACGCATTTTTTTTCAGTCAGAATGGTGGCTCGCTCACACAGACTCTCTCAACCACCAAGATCATTGTTTTTACTGCATAGGGTTGGTGCCTTCGACTCTATAAATGCAAGCTTCTCGTTTCCATATTCATTCATCTAAACTCTTCCACCCACTCATAATGAACATTGTTGTTTATTCATATGATTTTCATCATGTTGTTTCAAGAAATATGGAAGCAGTCAAAGAAGAAAAACCACCAAATAAATTAAGTTTCCATAAAACCCAGGTAATTTTTGTCTGTAGAAAATTTTTTTTTGCTAATAAATTTCTTGTGTTTGTTGTTGATACACTACTAGCTGCAGTGAAAATTAATAATTGCACAAGCAAGGATGGTATAGAAAACCAGAAATGTTTTTTTCTTTTTTAATGCCGTGCATAGCGTTTTTCCTTTCATTCTCATGAAATTATTGAATCATTCAAAAGGTTAGAGATCATAAATTAGAAATTTGAAGGCGAATGATAGAAAAGGAAAAATATTACTGTGTAGATGATCATGGAAAAGGTGCAGCTTCTATTCATCGGAAAAAAGAACAAAAAATCCGCATCTAACAAGCATGCCACATATATATTTCATGAGCTTTCGTAGTTCATTTTTCTTTCTAGTTGTGTTATCGGCAAAATAATAGATTAACACAATGGCATCTGGACCACTTATATCTACTTTCTACTTTGGCAATTGGCATATTCATTTTACGCTTGAAATATTCATTATCCTGGCCGACATTTAAGTAAAAGGGAGTACTTCATCAAAAATCTTGTAGTTTAACTGATATTTCTTTATATATTCTGAAGTTTTGAATGAAGTTATTTATGATACAAATCTCTTCTCATCCAATAATTTTGAATTAAAAAAAAAAAAAACCATATGGAGCGCCCATGGCCATGGGCATCATATAGGCAACTAAATCATTAATTTTCTTATTAACCCTCTTTTATTATTATTTTTTTCTGATGAATATTTGCCACTCGGTATTATTACTACGATGATTTAAATTCTTATGCATGAACATCTACTTTCCAGTCATATTGATCCTTTTTTTTTTTTTTTTTGTTGATAGTTGTCGTATTGATCTTGAAGTAATTGATATGTTCAGTCCATTATCTCTCACTCCGTTTCTCTTGTTTGTTCGTTTATGTGATTCTCTATATGAGCCTATCTAAGACAATCAATAAAATATCACTGCACCTAAACTTTAATATATATTATGTGTTTCCACAGGAAAGAAGAAAGTTACAAATTAATTTCGAATACTCATTTGAGCAAGAATTTATTAGAGACCAACGTCGATGAAGGACGAGAAGAGTATAATATTAAAGAACCACAACCTAGGACCTTAATCAAGGATTAGGAGTGGTGCTGGTCTGCTAGATCTTCTCAACAAGTTGGTCTTCTCACAACATGGATTAATGGGCTGTAATATGCTTTTAGAAAATATACTTGGTATATTTTTATTGTTTACTGTATTCGTTCTCCCCTCAACATTTCTATTTTTGCCACAGGAAGTCTAGTATTCCCAACACACGTTTCTATTTCATCACAGAGATACTGTAAAAAGTATGTGCCTTTGTTTCTAAAATAAAATAAAAAAATAAAATCCAGATACATACACTACCTGTTTTGCCCTAACATATGTTATAATTTATATAATTTTTTTTTCTTTCTCCTTTTCCAAAGCTTGGTGTGCTTTAGGAAAAATAGTCCTGGTGCTCTTAATTAGAACATTTATTGAGGGAAATTATAACATTTGTTAATAGATCATTTAAAAAAATTAATACTACTTTTTATGGGAAATATAAAAAAATAAAATTAATTACTTTTTTCTTTTTAAATAATTTTTTTTTTAAAGTTCATAAACTAATGTTTTTAGTATATTAGTTAATTTTTTAATAAGAAAAAACCATAGGCACTATTTAAACAACTTTCAAGATTTAACCACTGATTCACAAACAATACTCTAGGCATTTCAATATTCCTAAGCAAGCATACTTACTCTTTTGTTGACGTACTGGGGAAAAAAATGAAGAGAAAAATAAAGAGATTGGATTTTGGGGCAATCTCTTATATTCAACATGTTCAATCTATTATCTTCTAAAATCTCTTTTTTGGTATTACTCTCGAAAGCTCAAATTAGTGTGAAAACATTGATCCTTGTTCAGACCCCAATTTTAAAATTAAAGTTAGATTGCTTTTATTCTAATTTATTAAGTGCGGAATAACAGTAAATAAACGCAATAAACTGGTAATACTACTCTAAGCCATATTCAACCACAATGAACAATAAGAGAAAAGTTTAAAGACTAGGGAACAAAGATGCAAACACAAGATAACACCAAGACGTGTTATCAAAAAGGAAACCGAAAAATTAAGCAAAAAACCTCTCCACGACCCGCAAAGTCGAAACCGGTCTACTAGTGAATAAGTTGGAGTACACGAATAACAAAAGACCCTCCAAGCTTAGTCTACTCCATGTACTTGAGCCCTCCAAGCTCCAACTACTAACGAACTTTTTGGATTCTTGTTTTCACTAGCTTTCTGAATCCCGCGATTCAGTCCGATTGCATCCACCACTTAATGACTTCTTCCAATGCTTCCAAAAGGCACCAAAACTTGACTCAACACTCAAATTACTTGAGGTAAGTGTTTGGGTTAAGAACCTCTCAATGATATAGGGATGGAGAGGTAGAAGTAGAAAAAAACCAAAAGAAAATGTGTAGATGATTGTGGATATAACAATCTCTAACTCTCAAGTGTTTTTTGCTAGGGTTTTCTCTCCAAAAAGTACTCTTTACATTTCATGGGTAATGAGGGTATATATAGTGTGGGTAAGGAATTTGCTAAAGCACCTTTTCTTTTTGCCAAACAATGAGTTTCACATGTATCTCGTGAGATGGCCTTTCTTGCAAAGTACTTGTGAATTTGACAACCCGGCATGACTCCTTAGCTTCTAGTCATGTGCTTCATACGTGGCCTTTCGCGGGTTACTCTTCTTACTAGCTAGTCGCAAACTGCACTGATTCTTCTTTAAAGATTGATTCTTCACTAATCTCTTATACTCATCCTTTACAAATAAACCCACATAAATACAGGGAAATGATTGAAGAAATTATAATCAAATTTGACACGAAATTAAAACCAACAAAGGCTAGATAGAAATCACAACTTTACAAGTCTCAAGGATATGTTTGTATGATTGATACACTACAAAAAAAACAGGCTATTGCGGCGGGCCTGAAGCGCCGCTAAAGCCCAAAAAAGCGCCGCTAAAGGTACAAATGATCTTTAGCGGCGGGTGCTATTGCGGCGGGCGAACCCGCCAGTGTTCCAGTGCCGCTGTAGGTATATTGCGGCGGTCACCAAAAACGCCGCTATAGATGTACCTTTTAGCGGCGGGGAAAGGTCTATTGCGGCGGGAAAAAAGTGCCGCTATAGAGGTTTAGAATTCGGGCTAATTGCACTTTTAGCGGCGGGTCGTGCCCGCCGCTGAAGGTAGACACCAATAGCGGCGGTCAATAAGCGCCGCTATAGGCAATCAATGAAAGTGGACAAAGTTCACTTATAGCGGCGGATAGAAACGCCGCTATATGTTTGAACCTATAGCGGCGGTCAATAAGCGCCGCTATAGGGCTTCATTTAAAACATAAAATGTACACCTTTAGTGGCGGTTTTTAACTGCCGCTATAGGTCTTTTTTTTTTCTTACTAATAAATAAATAGTTCATAGACCCTGTGAGATGGGAGTAGAAAGAATAAAATATAAATAAGATAATAATAATAGCAGTGATAATAAGCCTAGGTTTAAATAAAATAATAAATACTATAATTGAAGGAAAACCCCCAATAAACAAAAATCATGGACAAAAACACACCCCCAAAGCATGTAGGAATTGAAATACAGATTAAACATGCTTTTCAACCTAGTTGAAAAATAAACAATTCAGACCTATAACAATTAAGAAACACATACAAGCCAACAAAAATTGCCATAAAAATTCAAACCTGAAACAAAAACTAGAAGACCCAAATCATGCTTAAACTTAAAAAATCATATCTCAATCCAAAAACAAAGACACACCCACTAATCCAATCCCAAAACCCAAATGGAAAAACCAAGTCCAACCCACATACCTGAAGCGCAGAGGATCATCTTTAAAATATTTAAAATTTCTTTTCTGCCATTGCAAATCAGTTTTTTCAGCATCCAAACAAAAAATAAAAACAAAAACAAAGTAAGGATCATCTTTCTTTGTGTGTGTGTGTGTGTGTGTGTGTGTATATTGTAAGAATGCTTCAAATTCCAAGCTAAATTTTAACATTACTTGGTTTCTAACTGATAATAATATTTAATTTGACAATATAGTGAGTTCAAAAATACAAATGGGAAGAAAACTTGTGCATATTTTTTTTAGTGATTTATGTAATTAATATAAAAAAAAAAGAAGACCAATTTCACCCACTAATCCAAATGGGGTTATATATTAACTTTCACTAAGACACATTAACCAATTCAAGACCCAATACACGCTAACATATCATATGAAACGCAAGAAAAACTAAAAAAGAAACACCTCATATGGAGATTGCAACACAGTTCACACATATTAAAACTTCCCAAAACAAAACATCACTCCATTGTGGTTTATACATTAAAAAACAACCAAGTTAGCAGACAAACAAAAATTTTAAATTATTACTAACAATTTGTTTTCTTTCCTACAATGTCTTAACAACCAAACAGAAAGCTAATTGTTCAGCAAAACAAAAATCAAAACAAAAAGACATTGCAATCATATAGTTAAACTTAGAGGTGAGAAAGACGTAACTTTCATTTCACAAAAATGATATTACTCTCATGCTCAACACATATTGCAAAGATCAAACCCACATCTATATTTCATGCCCCACTGACAAAACACAAAGTAGCAAGGCACAGATTAATTAAGTTTAAATATAACTTAAGAAACCAAAATGCTCTAAAACAGAAAATGTAGTGAGCTTAAGTATAAGCGAAATCTAGTTTTCGCTTATACTTTACCCAAGGATTTCTATGAATAATAGTGATTTGCGTAATTATTCTCTTTAGACTCTACGATATATCTACTCCCTTTAATTTAATTTAACTTGGCATGATGTTTCTATGGATAATAGTGATCTATGCAACTTTTCTCATCTCAAAGTCATCCTCAATGATTTATTGGAACAATTTTTTTTTACGTACTTAAGAATGTCCTTCCATTGTTCAAAGATTTCAATTGAAACCAAATAATGAAATCATCTAGCTGAGCTAGTTTTTGGTTTGCACAACATGTGAAACCAAAAAATGACATCTCTTAACCATTAGAGCAGAGATTGCAAACTATTTTTCATGTTGCATCAAATGCTGTAGCCTTGCTTCCTACTTTTAAAGTCCTACAACAGAAGTTAAGATCCAATTCATGTCTAGTGGAATTTTAAGTGCATTGTATCATATGTGTGATGTGTAACTGGTGTATCTTTTACTGCCCTACAGCTGCATGATCTGTGCAAAACATCTTGCTTAGCTCCACTATTCATAAGATTTTAGTTTCAAGTTTAACACTTTTACTACTGCTTTGGTATCAGTTTATGGATTATTGGTTTTCTTTCTTGGCTGTGATGAGCACTTTTATATACCTAACTATTCTTAGTGAAACTGCCAAGAGGGCAATCCATATAATTGCAGCCGTTACTTTCAATTGCTCATAAAAAAAAAAAAAAAAAAAAAAGCATAGCAATTTTAAATTGCAGCAAAGAAAGATGAAAGAAATACTGCAAACAAAGCCTAATAAAACATTGAAAATATGGGTTGAATTGTAAAAAGTAATGCAGCAGTTCAGTGAAAATTTAAATCTGAAAAATGAAGGTTTGGACAATGATTAATCAAACCTTGATTCTGCATGAAAAATAGTGGTTCATGTACAGCCTGGAATTCAGATAGCTACAAAATCTATCAATAATTGATCAATAAAATGGAACATAGTGGTTATAATGAAGTCCATACATATTAGAGTAGAATACTAAAATCACAAAATAGAGTATATATTCTTGAAACTTAACGTTATCTTGATTAACGAATTGAAAAAAAAAAAAATTTTAAAAAAACAAAAAAAAAAACCATAGAACTCCATATCCAATCATTTTGACAGGAAGCCAACTTATTTAGAACTAACACCTAAAAATTAAAGAATTAAGATACCTACTTCAGCATTACATGGTATTGACATGCATTGCGGAGGCATGAAACCTATAGTAAACAAAGATGACCCACTATCCAAACATACATGATCATAGCTACAAAAAATAAGTAAGTATAAAAAAATATCTCATTATAGTCAAATTTTCTTTAATATATAATTGAAAAAACTTTGAAAAATAGTTAGCATTACTTTTTTTTAACCACAGTAAAAGACATGTATGTTCAATCTACAAATCTCACCAATAATAGAGGATTTAGAGGATTTAAAGGTTCTCTCAAAGAGAATGCATCAAATTTTTTATTTATTTTTTAAATATTAAAGCATAAATATTTCCAATTGGTGAAATTCCCCAATAATGGAGAATTAAAAGGCTTTCTGAGATATAACTACCAAAGTAAATGAATTTAATCTATTCTAGCATATTCTTATGTTGCTGTTAGCCATGACGATGAGCCCTATTTATTATCCATTTTCCTTCATATCAACTCCTAGAAACATGCTACAAAATTTAAAAGATAAGTGGCGGATGTGAAGCCAAAACTTTTTTCTAGTTAAAACATGGTAAGTCACTAACCAAATTTAGTCTTAAGAATTGAGAATGATCTCTGCCATATTTAGATGTACCAAAAGCAAGGGTTCAAAATATGGTAACCCAGTAACAATAATAAAAATGAAGATCGTAATTATAGCATTTGGCAATCATAAGTTCATAAAGTACTGTCTTTGTCTTTTGTAATTATAGTTGTAATGTGAACTTCTAGACATATTAACTTTAGGTATAAACAACACTTCATGTGTGGGAATTACTAAATTTTTTCGCAAAACATAAATCATGCATTTTCAACACTTACAAAATAATCACTAATAGAACTCAAAACCCTTAAAAGCAAGACAATGTAATCATTGAGTTAGACTGAATTGGAAAACCTCACAAACACATAAATAAGCCAACTTGATTACAAAACATAGCAGGAAAAAAAAAATCAAAGAGAACTCTAACTATCTATTTGGCTATCGGAAGAAGATTGAAAAAGATTAATGGAATCATAATAGTGTTTTAGGTCAATTGAATCCAGAACAAAAACCAATTCAAACCTGAGTCTACTCACACATAGATAT
The DNA here is from genome assembly GCA_032878915.1 of Castanopsis chinensis. Taxonomy (NCBI): domain Eukaryota; kingdom Viridiplantae; phylum Streptophyta; class Magnoliopsida; order Fagales; family Fagaceae; genus Castanopsis; species Castanopsis chinensis. Next base: position 1,746,366 of record JAVQMG010000102.1, read on the forward strand.
GAAAAAACATATTGACCTACCTTAAAATTAGCACTTGAATCAAACCATTCACTTACAAACCAACAACTTTGAGTACAACACTACTTATTTAATAGGAAGAACAGCAGCCTGAGCCTATGTGCAAAAATTAGTGAAATTAAGACCCAACAAATAATTCAGCAAATTTAGACCCAACAAATTGCACTCCAATTAGTCTTACATTTGGGAGGAAAAAATATGACAGTAATAAATTGCAATTTCAAACACATTTTATCAAACAGGTAAAGATGCTGCAAACTCAACAAATGCACAGTAAAGTCAACGCTCATTACACATTACACAAAAACAATCTCTAAATAAATTTTAAGATAGATGATATATCTTTGTTTTAATTGTTGTTTTTTTTTTTTATTGACTAATACACTTATCCTAACCCTTGCACTTTCTGTCAGACATTTTATTAGATATTTTGCATTAAAATAGGCTTCATAACAAAATTCTTATACATGGCTAGGAGCTGTTAGTTAACAATTCAACCATGGATACCTTTAGTTAATTTTTTGTGAACACATGGAAGAAGAACAATTTAATTGAAACCACATGACAAATCCAATTGAAACTTCTGGTTTTGTTGTTGATGCCACAACTAATGATTATGGTTCTGATATTATGATGGTTTTATTGTTCTAAAATGCTCTGAAACTCGCATGAAATAAAATAGATTTGCGATGCAATCCTCCACTCTATTTAGCATTCTAGCTATCCAAAACAATTCCATTAAAATATTATGAATAGGAATAAAATGGATAGTCCATCAATTAATCCAATTCAAAACACACGCTAATATCTCAATGACTTAGTGTCCACTATTTCTGATAGTTTCAATATTATGACACCGATAATTTGAGTCACTGACCACCCTTTTACCACTGCAGTACCAAATCCCACACACAAATATTATATTACCTCAATATAAATAAAACTAAGGCATTGAAGTTGCAAAGATCATTAATTGACACAAACCCATCCTATTTCTGGTATTACAGAAAGTATTAGAAAACTATAGGCCACAAAATTCAAATAACCTAAACATAATTTTACAATAGATGATTAAAAATGAAACGTATAGATACTTCTTATATTGGCTAATTGCAAATGAATCCAGGATTTTATGATGACTTAAAACAAATATATGATAATGATTACAACAACATAATGCACACGCAATAATCATGATATATCGACTTTCATACTCAAAGAATCACCCAACAAAAAAAAATTTAATTTGTGCAAAATCAAGTCTTAACAATTGCAAATTTGCAATCATTATTAATGCATACAAAACCCACTATCATAGAGGGTCCCATATGCTAAATTGCTACATGGAAAAACTAATGTAATTTTTTTTTCTAAAAATACAAAAATTAAAAACCTCAACAGATTCATCATTTAAAAATCATCAGAAAAGTTGAGATAGAGCAGCCAATAGCAAAGATTTTAACTTTAGAGGACTTTGACTTTTCCTTAAGACCCATTAATTACAGATGGTGAAGGAAATTTATAAGGAAATCAATGAATAATTTAAAATTCTAATAATAACAATTAAAATCCTAAAATTACCTTCAACAAAATGTTTCGTGGAAATTTTTTTTTTTTTTTTAAATCACTCTAATTATGTGTATCCATGAATTTATGCAAGTGAGCATGAATAAACATAAAATTAAGAAGGGAAGCCAACAACATAGCTTGATATGAAAGTATAACCATATCTCTAAATAAGACCTTGTGGATGACTCCAGCCTATTTCAGTAATCTATAAAAGAAGCCATTCACTCATAAATTTAACTAAACCAGCAACTTTCTAATGTAGAGAAACATAAAAGGCCATCTGATGTTCTTCTTGCACCTTTGGAAATTGACTAATAAATTTTGGTATTTTATTTTTGATGTGGATGTCAGTGATTTTCTGTGCACCTCATAATATTCTTGAGCCATACCATTAACTATCCAAGGGTTTTTTTACAACATCTATCTAGTATCCAAAACAAATCACTGCCTGTGTCTAACGCCACCAAGAATGATAAACTCGGATTCCCCAAAGAAACATTAGCATAATGCAAACTAAAACATCAACAAACATAGAAAAAAAAAACTAACCAAATAAAATAATAAAGTCAGTACACCTAACGTAATTGAAATGAACAGTTTGATCACCCAGGAAAATTTAAAATAATAAAAAAAAACATTTCTTATTTGAGGTCTTTTTGGATAGGCTGGGAGACCACAAAAAAGACCGCAAAAAAGAAAAAGAAAGAAGACCACAAAAAAGTTATAACTTTTACTTACAATAATACAATTGGCCACTAAAAAACAACTCTTTCTCTTATCAGGAACCAAAAAATATCTCCCATAAAAAAAATAAAAGACTGAAAAATTAATGCAAGTAATAAAGTAGTTCTTTATGGTGAGAGACATTGACCTTACGTTAGGGGGGTGTCATACTATAAAAAAAAAATTAAAAAAAAATAGGTGGGGTCCACAGTCAATCAATTCTTACTACATCGCAAAACCAAGTAAAGCATATAACATCATCAAGATGGCTTAATTGGTATCAAATTCATGTTAAAGTTAATCTGTGGAGTATTAATGAGAAAGAAACTATTAACCCAAAGTAAATACCCCATCCACTGAGTCTGAGAGTGCACTAATGAGTCAAATATCTCATGAAGGAAGGACAAACAATTCAAAGCCCCACTCCATTTTTTGTCTCCTAGATGAAAAGAGAGCAAAGGCAGGGGCGAAACTAGGAACTTTTGCTTGGGGGGCCAAGACTAAACTATTATTTTGAATCAACATTCAAGTAAAAACTCAAAGCACTACAAGAGCATTATATCTTTCCAAATCCTTTTGAGTATACAAATTTTTTTAGTTTGCAATACACATGTATAAAAAATATTCAAAAAAAGGGCTTAGCATCTTGACCTTAAAGTGGCAATGTAGTATTATACTACAATAGTAAAATATTTGGCATCAAATTTAGCTCCTCTTTAAATAATCTAATGACTAAACATACCTATATAACAAGAAAATGTATTCATCAACTGATGATCAATTGGCTTTATAAATTAAAAAGAAAAGAAAAAACTACAATCATAAGCTACAATATAAAATAAATAGAAATTGAAATGAAATATAAATAAAAAAGATAAGAAAATTTTTGCACCTTTTAAAATTTAAAACTATTTTCCCTCAACTTCAATTAAGAAAACTCTTTATTAAAAAAAAAGTAATTGAACAAGAATGAGACTATCAGACTACTAAATTAATGGAAGTCAATGAAGAGTGCGACTAGAATAATTGCATCAAGATGAGACTTTTTTTTAGAATTGAGTGGTTCATGGCTGAAAAAGTAAAGTACTGGGAAATCAAAATTAATTTTTGGAGTTGAATGAAAAAGAAACTAGGCTAGTGTTGATTTGCTAGGCTAGTGTAGTGGCTACGTGTTTGGGAAAGCAATTTTGAGGCTTGTAAGGGACATGGACAGGTGGGGCTATGCTGTGGGGGGGCAATCAATTTCCTTGAAGGGAGCCAGCTCATAAAAAAAAAGGTATTGAGTCACATTTTTAGTTTTTAACCTACAATAAACTATTTTTTAAAATTTTTGTAGGGGCCTTGCCCCCTCCCCCCCCCCCCCCCCCCCCCCCCCCCCCGATATACACACAGTTCCGCCCTTGAGCAAAGGGACCATGACTTAAAAGCTTATGTAACACTGCCCTTGTTAGTAGCCAACATATTCTTATTAGAACCTCGTGTTTTTGTCTTCTACTTGTTAGTACCCAACATATTCTTATTAGCCAAAATATCTCACATTCAAAACGAGCCTTTAGTTACACGCCCTGACGTTAAAAAAGAAAGCTTTGTTAAAAGATATTTCCCACTACCAAAATGTCCCCCCAAATCCAAAATTCAATTCATGAACATCCTTTAGCAATCTCTGTGAGCATCAAGGCAGCTCTTGGCTCTCCTTCTCCATTTCATATTCTCAGTACAACAAGATCCCTCACCTCTTAATCTAACAATAGCAACAACCACAGTAAAAAAAAAAAAACAACTAATCCAATTCCTGAAATTAAATGGACAAAAAGATTCAGACACTGAATTCAACAAACACCCAAAAGCTCAAAAAAAAAAAATAACAACACAAAAAATAAATAAAAAATAAATACTATTCAGATAACATTTTTTATAAAACGAATAATCTTGGTAGTAGACTATCCGGACTCATCCTCGAGAAATATGAAGCTTTCTAAATATTTATGCAGCTAAGTAAATAGAAAAAGACATCACCAAAGACCTATGTAAACTATATGCAAATAAATAAAAAAAAAAAAAAAAACCAAAACACCTTGCTAGAAGACCAATGCAATAATACATCCAAACAACCTTCAAGCGAGTACAGCTTCTTCCCCTCAGCCAAATCCCATAACAAAAAGAAAAGAAAAGAGAGAGACTCAAAGCTACGACACCAAGAAACTTTACCAGCGGCTGATAACTTCGAACAAAACTATAGCATTACAGACAAGATGATTATCTCCAGAAAACTCAAAGCAAAACAACATAAGTAAAAGGGCTTTCTTTTCTGGGCCATACACAATCAATGATTGCTACCCCGGCAAACAAAAAAATCGACTCAGCTGAACTAAATTCATGTATTTTGCCAAGTTCTAGATGAAAAAATAAATCACAAAACTTCAAGTCAGCATAAACACAGCACTAATCTTTTATTTCCATTCTATTTACCACATTTTTCTCAGCAACTAAACAGACAACAGAATCATAATGCAAAAGTTGCATACCCATAAAACAAAATCCCTTACCATCACTTGGAGTGGTCTCTCCACGAGAAACCTGCACTGCATAAATCAACACGAACCACAGCAAAAGCTGTGCATAAATCTTCAAATTATTGTACTTTACAGCAGATCTCTTCCCACCCATTGATCCCACACTCAACCTTACTCCTCAATTCACTCTTCGCCCACAAAAGAACATCCTCCAATCTGAAATAACCAAACCGCAAGCTGACAGTCAGTGATCTTAGCACAGCCCACTAATCCAAAACAACCCAGAAACCAAATTGCAAAACCAAAAAAAAAACAATACCCAGAACTCTGAACAAGCACTAAGACACATACATAAACAGAAAAATAAAAAAATGAAACAAAAAAATCATACGTAAATATATAAAAACAAAAACAGAAACTAAAATTGAGTAAACCAAAGAATTAGATTGTCTAACAGGAGGAGAAAAAGAAGAAATCGATTATAAACAAAATTGTGAACTTGAAAAAAAAATCACAAAAACAAAATTTCTTTTCTAAAGTTTTTATTTTGTTGGTAAAATATTTAACATTTCTTTTCATCCATTGCAACTCGGTTTTCTCAGCATCCAAACAGAAAATAAAAACAAAAAGAAAGCACGGATCGCTGAAAACTTACATTGGGGAAAGCGGAATTCGTGGAGGCAAATGCGAAATAGGAAGGGGAGAGGGGATGGGGCGACTGAGAAGAGATGATGAGAGAAAGAAAATAAAAAGGATTAGGGGAAATGGAAAATAGGGAGGGGCGGCTGAATGAGAAACGTGTAGGCTAGGGTTTTATGTTGTGTTTTAAATAGAATCAAAACGACGTAGTTTTGATAATAGTAATTAAAAAAAAAAAATTTGATAATAGTAATTAAAAAAAAAAAGAGGCTGTTGTGAAGTTTAGAACCTTGGACGGGACCCTATAAAACTAGATGGCACACGTGTTAACCACTAATGTAACTTAGGTTAATGAACATATTTTATAAATAAAAATTTTATAAATAAAAATTTTATACATAAAAATTTTATACATAAAAATTTTATAAATAGTAATATTTAATATTTAATACATAAATATCTTATAAATAGTAATATCTAATATTTAATACATAAATATCTTATAAATAGTAATATCTAATATTTAATACATAAATATCTTATAAATAGTAATATTTAATATAGATAGTAATATTTAATATTTTATAGTAATATTTAATATTTTTTGATTAATTAAGAATTATGTGTAAATTAATGAAAATAAAAAAAATAAACTTGATAATAAAAATAAAGTAATCTTTACTCTATTCTTCTAAAACAAAGTAAAATTTTACTTTAGATTTTTTTATATATACAAAAAAAGGACTCACTTTAGGTTTCAATACAAAAAAAAAAGAAAAAAAAAAAAGAAATACTCACATAAAAAAAAAATATTTGGGAATGTAGGAAAAAAGAGAAAGAGACTCCTGTTAGGACTCTTTTACTATTTAGTTTTTAAAAAGACCACATGTTAGACTTTTTTTCTTTTTAAAAGGGCTCACTTAAGGTTTTTTTTTTTTTTTTTTTTTTCAAAAAAGATGAAGAAAGACTCATGTAAAAATAAAAATAAAATAAATTCTAAGATTAAGGAAAAAAAAGAGATAGACTCTTATTAAAACTCTCACACTATTTAGTTTAAAAAATTAAAATGATGACGTGGAAAAAATGATTAGATGAAGAGTTTGGATTGCAGTTAAATTAATATTTTTATCAACTTAGAAATTATAGAAAAAGAAAATAAAAACTAAAAAATTATATTTATTTAAAAAAACTAAAAAAAAATTCTGTAATATGGTGAAGTCACTTGGTTATTTTATTAATGAGCTGTGATTGATGACATGGCTATTAATCTTTGATCATCTTGAAATTTTTTAAACATGAAAAATATATGAAAATAATGTAATCTAACAGTAGATTTGTCAAAATTCACATTGAATTAAGAAATATAAGATTGGGTTCAAGTTACACTTAATGTAACTCTAAAAAATATTACACCAACCAATAACTTATTGTTGAATTCATATTTTGAAAATCCAACCGATGGATCACATTTTCTATATTTTCTTAACACGCATGCCAATTTTCATGCCAATCAGATGCAATTTGCCATTTGATCTTAAAACTTATCTTTTATGTGTTACAATAAACTACAAAAACTTGAATTTAAACAATTGATTGATGACATGACTATTAATCTTTGATTACCTTGAAATTTTTTAAGCATAAAAAATATATGCAAATAATGTAATCTAACGGTAGATTTATCAAAATTCACATTGAATTAAGAAATATAAGGTTGAGTTCAAGTTACACTTGATGTAACTCTAAAAAATATTACACCAACCAATAACTTATTGTTGAATTCATATTTTAAAAATCCAACCGTTGGATCACATTTTCTATATGTTCTTAACACGCATGCCAATTTTCATGCCAATCAGATATAATTTACCATTTGATCTTTAAACACATCTTTTATGCGTTACTTTAAACTACAAAAACTTGAATTTAGACAATTGATTGATGACATGGCTATTAATCTTTGATCACATTAAAATTTTTTAATCATGAAAAATATATGAAAATAATGTAATCTGACGGTAGATTTGTCAAAATTCACATTAAATTAAGAAATATAAGGTTGGGTTCAAGTTACACTTGATGTAATTCTAAAATATGTTACACCAATCAATACCTTATTGTTGAATTCATATTTTGAAAATCCAACCGTTGGATCACATTTTCTATATGTTCTTAACATGCATGCCAATTTTCATGCCAATCAGATATAATTTACCATTTGATCTTTAAACACATCTTCTATGCGTTACTTTAAACTACAAAAACTTGAATTTAGACAATTGATTGATGACATGGCTATTAATCTTTGATCACATTAAAATTTTTTAATCATGAAAAATATATGAAAATAATGTAATCTGACGGTAGATTTGTCAAAATTCACATTGAATTAAGAAATATAAAGTTGGGTTCAAGTTACACTTGATGTAATTCTAAAATATGTTACACCAACCAATACCTTATTGTTAAATTCATATTTTGAAAATCCAACCGTTGGATCACATTTTCTATATGTTCTTAACATGCATGCCAATTTTCATGCCAATCAAATATAATTTACCATTTGATCTTTAAACACATCTTTTATGCGTTACTTTAAACTACAAAAACTTGAATTTAAACAATTGATTGATGACATGGCTATTAATCTTTGATCACATTGAAATTTTTTAAGCATGAAAAATATATGAAAATAATGTAATCTGACGGTAGATTTATCAAAATTCACATTGAATTAAGAAATATAAGGTTGGGTTCAAGTTACACTTGATGTAACTCTAAAATATGTTATACCAACCAATAACTTATTGTTAAATTCATATTTTGAAAATCCAACCGATGGATCACATTTTCTATATTTTCTTAACATGCACGCCAATTTTCATGTCAATCAGATGCAATTTGCCATTTGCCATTTGATCTTAAAACTTATCTTTTATGCGTTACAAGAAACTATAAAAACTTGAATTTAAACAATTGATTGATGACATGACTATTAATCTTTGATCACCTTGGAATTTTTTAATCATGAAAAATATATGAAGATAATGTAATTTAACGGTAGATTTGTCAAAATTCACATTAAATTAAGAAATATAAAGTAGGGTTCAAGTTACACTTGATGTAACTCAAAAAAATATTACACTAACTAATAACTTATTGTTGAATTCATATTTTGAAAATCCAACCGTTGAATCACATTTTCTATAAGTTCTTAACATGCATGCTAATTTTCATGCCAATCGGATATACTTTACTATTTTATCTTTAAACACATTTTTTATGCGTTACTTTAAACTACAAAAACTTAAATTTAAACAATTGATTGATGACATGGCTATTAATCTTTGATCACATTGAAATTTTTTAAGCATGAAAAATATATGAAAATAATGTAATCTGACGGTAGATTTGTCAAAATTCACATTGAATTAAGAAATATAAGGTTGGGTTGAAGTTACACTTGATGTAACTCTAAAATATGTTACACCAACCAATAACTTATTGTTGAATTCATATTTTGAAAATCCAACCGATGGATCACATTTTCTATATTTTCTTAACATGCATGCCAATTTTCATGCCAATCAGATGCAATTTGCCATTTGATCTTAAAACTTATCTTTTATGCGTTACAAGAAACTATAAAAACTTGAATTTAAATAATTGATTGATGACATGACTATTAATCTTTGATCACCTTGAAATTTTTTAATCATAAAAAATATATGAAGATCATGCAATTTAACGGTAGATTTGTCAAAATTCACATTAAATTACGAAATATAAGGTTGGGTTCAAGTTTCACTTGATGTAACTCTAAAAAATATTACACCAACTAATAACTTATTGTTGAATTCATATTTTGAAAATTCAACCGTTGGATCATATTTTCTATATGTTCTTAACATGCATGCTAATTTTCATGCCAATCGGATATAATTTACTATTTGATCTTTAAACTCATCTTTTATGCGTTACTTTAAACTACAAAAACTTGAATTTAAACAATTGATTGATGACATGGCTATTAATCTTTGATTACCTTGAAATTTTTTAAGTATGAAAAATATATGAAAATAATGTAATCTAACGGTAGATTTATCAAAATTCACATTGAATTAAGAAATATAGGGTTGGTTTTAAGTTACATCTGATGTAATTCTAAAAAATATTACACCAACTAATAACTTATTATTAAATTCATATTTTGAAAATTCAACCGTTGGATTACATGTTCTATATGTTCTTAACATGCATGCCAATTTTCATGCCAATCGGGTGTAATTTACAATTTGATCTTTACACTCATCTTTTATGCGTTATTGTAAACTACAAAAACTTGATTTTATACAAAAACCTTACCTATAGCGGCGGTTACAAAAACGCCGCAATAGATCTCATCTATAGCGGCGGGCCAAAAACGCGCCGCAATAGGCGACATATAGCGGCGATTTGTGCACCCGCCGCAATAGGCCCGCTGCAATTTCAGGGTCTATTGCGGCGGGTCATTGACCCGCCACTATATCTAAGCCGAAAGTCGCTATAGCAGGTCTATTACGGCGGGTCACTGACCCGCCGCAATAGTGCGCCGCAATATACTAGATCTATTGCGGCGGGGCAATGGCCCGCCGCAATAGTTCTGATTTATTACGGCGGGCCAAAAATGCGCCGCAATAGGCGACTTATAGCGGCGTTTTTTGCACCCGCCGCAATAGGTCCGCCGCAATAGACCAGTTTTTTTGTAGTGATATGTTATGGAGCATTTTAAACTAGATAAGCCCATTTCTATTAAAATTTTCCATTTTCCTATCAAAATGTTAAAAAGAAAATTTTAATTTATTGACCAATAGAGAGCAAAAACATAAAAAGGCCCAAAAGAGTAGGAACAGCCAGAGTCTCTAAAGAAGCAATAATATTTTCATGCATTCAAATATATATATTGGGCAAAGGGGTGGTGGGGTTTGAATCACATAAATGAGGCACTATAAAGAATATTATTACTATTAAGGGAGGCATTTTTTTTTTTTTTTTGGAGAAGGAAAATTTTAAACTTTTGTTAACACATTCTAAATTGGCTTGAAAAACAACACGAAACTGTGGTGGAACATCCTCCAACTACACCAAAAACTCTAGAATGTCAATGACATATCTAGTCAGACTATGAGCAACAAAATTACCATCTCTCTTAGTATGAGAGTAAAGTAATTGTTCAAATTTTTGTGCCTCAAACTTTGCAACTTCAATCAATAATCCAAACGAAGCCATTGAATAATCCTCACCCATCAAAGCTCTATACACTGTCCACAAATCTCCCTCAAGAACAGCTCTTGAGAAGCCAATGTCCGAAGCAAAAGAAAGGGCTAAAGCCGCTGCCAAAACTTCGATCTCCTCTCCACTGTAGGCCTTGGGTAGTTTCATTGAGCATGAAGCTAAAATCAATCCCTGGTTGTCTCTGATAACAACCCCGATCCCAGCCATGTTCAAGTTTGGAAAAATTGCTCCGTCGTAGTTTATTTTCACAAGCTCCGGATGTGGAGCTTTCCAGCAACATTTGTGATGAGAAGATGGACGAAACTGAGTTTCTGGGGCAAACTGACTAGCTTGAAACTCTGCATACATGCCTCTCGCAAGTTGTGGTACCTGGTGGAGTGCGCATGTTGGTTTATGGAGTCAAACATTTTTTTGTTGAGACCAAATAATTCAGACCGTGGTAGCAAAGAGTTCAGGATGTTGTCCATTGCCGGTAATCCATGAAAGTGGTTCCTTGAAATTCTGAAATTGGTCTGAGCTTTGAAAACCCCATAGCTTCAAGTCAGCCCAAACAATATCAAGTTCCTTATATGACCATAGCGCATGGAAAGGATTGTTTGAGGTATAGAGGCAGCGGTCACACCGTGGGTCTTCGATGATGGTATGTTGAACATAGTTCTCCTTTGTTGGCATGACATTTCGACAAGCTCGCCATGGTACGTTCTTCATTTTTTGTGGCACATGCAGGGACGATATCCCTTTACAAAGTTGCTTATCATGGCTTGAAGGCTGCTGTGAAGAAAACAAATCTAATTCCTCCTTTAGAAACTAGTAACTAGACTTACAATTGTACTTTCCATCGTGCGAGTAAGGCCAAATCATACTATCCTCAGAAGCAACTTGTGCTAGTGGGATTTTCATGAAGATTTCAGCTTTTTTAGGTGCAAATAATCCATTAACCAATTCATCAATCCATTTTCTTGTAGTTGGATCAATAAGTAAATACATAGTTGAATTTTCTAAGGGTTCCATGGGTGAAGAAATTACCTATGGGGGATGTTTCCTTGGCTGCCAATGGTGCTGCCAAATTTTAATTTTTTCACCATTGCCAACCCGCCATCATGCACCTCATTGTAGGACATATCTACCTTAAAGGATGCTTCTCCATGCATACGACCCCATGCTAGAGTTAGCTGCTTCCATAATAGAGGTATTTGGGAGAAATCTAGCTTTGAAGACTTTGTATAAAAGAGATGTTGTATTGTGCAATAATCGCCAAGCTTGCTTTGCTAGGAGTGAATTATTGAATAAAGCAAGGTCTCTAAAGCCCATCCCACCAACCATTTTATATTTGGTCATCTCATCCCATTTTAGCCAATGAATCTTCCTATGATCACCCTTTTGGCCCCACCAAAATTTCTTGATTAAAGCCTCAATCTCATGGCATAATCCTAGAGGGATTTTGAAGCATCCCATAGTGTAAGTAGAATTTCCTGAATAACAGATTTAATCAATACTTCTCTACCTGCTTGAGAGAGTAACTTCCCTTCCCATCCTTGAAGTTTTTGCCACACCCTTTCCTTTATATAATTGAAGCTTACCTTATTACCCTAACCATCAATCGATGGAAGTCCTAAATATGTTTCATAACGCATTATCACCGACACACCCAATGCTTCTTTACTTTGTGATCTAACATCAGCAACAAAAGATAGAGCTATTTTACTCCTATTCACTTTTTGGCCCGAAGCTCCCTCATACATATCTAAAATCTCCAAGACTTTGCCACACTCCTCCAAAGTTGCCCTGCAAAAAAGAAGATAATCATTTGTAAAAAGCAGATGTATTAGCTTTGGACTCCTCCTACAAAGGGAAAATTCATGAATATCCCCATTCAACTAGGCTTGTTTGATTAGCCCATTCAGCCCCTCAATGCAAAGCAGGAAGAGAAAGGGGGATAGAGGATCACCCTACCTTATTCCTCAAGTGGGATGGATCATGCCACAAGGTTCACCATTCACCCAAACTGAATAGGTGACTAACTTCACACACACCATAATAAGGTTCATCCACCTTTCATTAAAACCCATCTTCCTCATCAGTACTTCAAGAAAAACTATTTAGCATGATCATAATAAGTAATTTTTTCAATCTATTGGCAAGGACATTGGAGAATTTGTCTTAGGGATAAGAGTAATAAATGTATGATTTAGAGGTGAATGTAGGGTACCTAAATTCAACCAAGATAAAATGGAAGATGTCACATCATGGCACCCTAAAAATGTTGGAAAAAAAGTGGTGGCATCCCATCTGGTCCAGGTGCTTTGAGAGGTGCCATCTGTTGTAGTGCTGCATATACTTCACTTTCAACAAAGACACAACAAATAGAGGTATTCATCTCATCAGTTATGACACTTGGTACACATGACAACACATTTATGGAATCAACTCACCTAGATGAGGAAAAGTGGTCCTTGTAATAATTTAGCATTAGAGCGGCAATCTTTCCGAATGTACTCACCATGTGTCTTGCACATCATTAATAACCACAATTAGATTCTTGTTATATCTCTTAGTAGCATGACTATAGAAATATTTTGTATTCCTATCTCTATGTCTCACCCATAATATACGGGATATTTTTGCCCAAATTGTAGCTTCTTTAGCCAAAAGCACATTAATGTCCACCTTCAATTGCCATGCTTGATGATTATTGCCCCTGAGTACTGCTACAAATTCGGCCTTGACCAGCTGCTTCTCCAATCAGTCTAGCTAAATCCCTACCACATTTATCCACCTTTGTTACTATATCTGCATCAACACCTGTCCCACTTGTACTATTCCACACCGATTGAACTATTTCCTTACACCTAGAATTTGATAACCACATCTCCTTGAATATGAATAGCTTTTTATTAGATAGTGTTAAGAAATTTAGACCATGGTTGATAGAATTAACAAGTTTTAAACCCAAATTGTTAATTAGTTTTATTATGACTAAAACTTGTTAAAGCAAACAAATATCAATATCATGTCAAAATCATATGCAGCGAAAAAGTAAATGAGACAAGATATGATGACCCAGGAAAACCAATAAAACCAATCAGTTTCACAGTAAAAAGCCTGGTAGGAAACCTTCCCGAAAAGCAATTCACTATAGTAAAGAGAAGTTTCAGATCTGGTATAAAACCTTTGTCCCTAGACTCTACAATCCCCGTAGATGAACTTATAGCAGAAACCTTCCACCGCTTCAGAACCTCTTAACTTTTCAATATATGAATGCCACCCTTTGATACACGAATCCCAATACGTGACTCAGTAGCTTCCCTCCTTGTAGAGAATAAGGCTTCTTTTAGAGAAAATAAGGCTTCGGTCACCTTTTACATATGTTCTCCTTGTATTCTCTTATGTGACGGCCTCTAAAATAAGCCTTATATATGTCTAGGGTTGTGAAAAAAGAAAGCCCAAAGACACATCCACGGATTCTAAGAAAATCATATTAGGATTTTGAAATTCTTAATTCCCGACAGATAGAAGCTGTTAAGCACCTGTCGAGAAGCTTTCGAGCCACGAGGCTGGAACAGCTCTTTAAACCTCGACACATGCTAGCTGTCGAGCTTTAATGAACTTGCACTTTTCAGCTTGTTTCTTGGACAGACTTGATGACTTCAACACTTGATCTTGAAACATAGTTTCTTGAAGTGTTAAACACATCCTAAATCTACCCAATTACAAGTAAAGTGCGTTTTGTCAAAGGATTAGCCAATTACATAAACGAATGACATATATTCTAAACAAGTGAAACACATATGTCCTAATAATCTCCCCCTTTGGCAATCCGTGACAAAACCACAACAAACAAATGAACATATGAGAGAAGTCATAAATCACTCAACTCATATTCACTTGTTGAATACAATAAGATCTATCCTAACACAAACTCTTGAAAAACTTTGTAAGAAGAGAGTTTATGGTAAGTAGAGTTTAACAACCTGTATTTCTGAACCACTTTAAATAAAACTCATCAAGACATCTTAGTGTGAAATAGAAATAATATATTGCATACAAGTAATGAGAATCGTGTGTATAAAAATAGAAAAGAAACAACACATGTAATGGTAGGTGAAAGAAACATATATCAACATATAAAGAGAATAAGTCCAACGTATGTCACAAATGGCCACAAGACCTAACGTACAAGAAGAAGAAGCTAAAAGTAACTCCTTCAACAACGAGGTAAACACTCCCCTTAACAAGATAAAACACATCTCCCCCTTACAAAGGAATGTATTTTTCTCCCTAACATGTAGAATCTTAAAAAGAAACCACATATTACCACCTTTTCTCCCCCTTTTTGTCATGATTGACAAAGGTTACAAGAAGCTATAAAGCCTCACCCGGGAAACATAAAGATGATCACAAAATGATCAAGAAGGCACAAAGAATTCATATAAATGCATGAATGTAATGAAACAAGATGCTATGGATGACAAGATAAGAGAAACATACAAAACATGTGAAAAACAATGCATGCAGAGGATCTCGATGGATCAAGACGAACAGCTATCGTGAAGCTATTGAGGGGACAAGAACTTTCTCGATCAATCCACCTAGTTATCGAAAGGTATTGAGATTGTGATAAAAAATAAACTGAAGATCTCGACAGATAAGCCAGGTATCGAGAGTTGTCAAGATGCTTTAAAACAGTTTTTCAAGGAGGGGAAAACCCTTATATGAATGCAATTAAGCATGCAACTCAACTAAAGATCCAAACAACATTTTAACCTCTAAAAAACATCTCTTAACAAGAAAAATGTCATACATTTTGATCCAAAACACACACACACTCACACACATACACACACACTAAAAAAGTCTAACCAATTTTTACATTTCAAAAACAAGTTAAGACAGTTTAGTGAGCATACATTAACGCATATAAATCTTGTGATGGCCAAATCACATTGTACCTGCACATGTATCAAGAGTAGCAAAGAATATTGCGTATTGTGTGTGAAAAATATCGTAAGATTGCATAAGTGTCTCAATGTTATGACGATTTGAGATATGAGAAAGTTTTTTAACTCACACACAATCATAACTGTTTGATGGGGACTATCACCTTTAAGGTACATCCTATAACTCCCACATCTTCTCGAAAACACGCTTGCAATCATATTTTAAAGCATTTTGTTCTTTTTGCTTTTTATTTTCTTTTATTAATAAAACCATGCATGTGTATATAAAAGAGAGAAAAGAAATACCCAATTATGTTAAGCTTTTTGACATTGCACTTTTGCTATGCCGAAGCATACAGATGTCATTTTATGATTGGTGGGCAACAGTGGTGAGATAGTTATTTATGCCTTTCTCTCAGAATTTTCTAGTCCTTCCTGTAAAAAAGAGTAATACGAGTGTTAAGTACAAGAGATCATTTAACCTTACTCATCACGAACAAAGAACCACAAAGCTCACTTGCTTAGTTATGCATAAGAATATTCATCTAAGCTACAAGAAATACAAAGTTTAGAAAACTCTGTTTTAATGGCCATTTTAAGGTTCACAAGAACCGATGTACACAAACACACACTGTTTTTGTATTTTTCTGATCTTTCCCTTTTTCTTTTAAAGTTTGAAAACAACACACAATAAAAAAAAAAAAAAAAAAAAAAAAAAAAAAAAACTAAACAATCAAACAAAAACAAACAAAAAATCATGAAAGCATGAAAGAAAGATGCAAATGCATGAAGGCATGATAGAAAGAATGCAGATGCATGAAAGCATGGTTCTAAAAGCACATAAGAAGTCAAGCAAATAGAGTCCTACTTAAGATAGAAAAAATTAAAGCACAGGACAAACAGCAAAGGCAATTAAGTCTTAGGCTCCTTTCTCACCCACATAGCACGAGTCTTTGGTCGAGAAGATGAAAAAGGCACGTGTCCTAGTATGTCTACTTAAGGACATGGAAGAATTAAAATTCTCCTGAAATTGAGTTAAAAAACTCAAAATTTTTAATAACTCTCCAAACAAAGGTGTAGGTCCTTGAGAGGAAAACTGTGACCATTTGGACACTAGGCTTTTGAGCACTTAGACTTCATCAAGCTTTGCACTAGACATCCTCTCTACTTGAGTTCTAGCTTGACTTAGCTCATCCTCAAGATTCTTGACCTTCTCTTCTAATGAGGTGTTCTCCACAACAAGAGTTTCAACTAACCTTGTAGTCTCATCTAATTTGACTAACAATTCAACTTTTTCAGTCTTTACCTTATTAAGCTCTTTTCTACAATGATGAGAAGTTTTTTCAGATTTTATGATTTCAGTATAAAGCTTATCATAGGCTTCCTAAAGGGTTAACTTCTTAGGTACTTCCTCATAAGAAGAATCCTCACTGTCATTAGCACTCTCCACAATCACCTTATCGGTTGAGGCAACAAAGGCCATAACGTGACTACATTCATCCACATACTCATCAAAAAAGTCATTCTCAGTGTCACTCCAAGTAGCAACCAACCTTTTATCATCTGACTTCTTGGCCTTTTCCCTCATAAGGTAGTTTGGGCACTCTATCCTCATATGACCAAAACCTTTGCACTCATGGCATTGGATGATGGGCTTCTCATTCTTACCCTTCCTAGAGGATTTTGATTTCCTAGAAGGTTTGCCCTTATCCTTTTTCCTAAATTGAAGAAGTTTGATAATCTCATCAGTTATGAAAGTTAAATCCTCATCCTCATCATCATCTTCATCATCACTTTCATCTTTCATCTTCATCATCACTTTCATCTTTCATCTTCATCTTCAGAGTCCTCAATCTCTTCCTCTATACCCTTAAGAGCCAAGTTTTTGCTCTTTCCACCTTTTCCCATTGAGCCTAATCCCATCTCTTAGGTTTGAAGGTTCCCTACAAGCTCAGTCAAAGGAATTTGATTAATGTCCTTTGCTTCTTCAATAGCAGTGATCTTGGCATGAATCTTTCAGGTAAGGACCTAAGGATTTTCCTAACAATTTTGGATTCTGCTATAGACTCTCCAAGGTTGAAGGCAGAATTCACAATTTCCCTGAGTTTAACATAAAACTCATCAAAGGTCTCATCCTCCTCCATCCTTTTTCTTCAAAGCTACTAATGAGCCAAGTTTTTGCTCTTTCCACCTTTTTCCATTGAGCCTAATCCCATCTCATAGGTTTGAAGGTTCCCTACAAGCTCAGTCAAAGGAATTTGATTAATGTCCTTTGCTTCTTTAATGGCAGTGATCTTGGCATGAATCTTTCAGGTAAGGACCTAAGGATTTTCTTAACAATTTTGGATTCTACTATAGACTCTCCAAGGTTGAAGGCAGAATTCACAATTTTCCTGAGTTTAGCATAAAACTCATCAAAGTTCTCATCCTCTTCCATCCTTTTTCTTCAAAGCTACTAATGAGTCTTTGAAACTTCACAGTCTTTACAGTCATGGTACCTTCATAGGTGGTCTCAAGAATGGTCTATGATTCCTTGGCAACTTCTGTGGATGATATTTTCTTGAATCCTCATTGGTCACCCCACAAAACAAAGCATTCAAAGCCCTACTGTTGAAATTTGCCGCTATGATTGTTGCATCATCCCAATCAACTGGCAATTTCTTTGGCTTAATCCAACCAACTTCAACAGCTTGCCATACCTGTTCACCTAGAGCCTGTAAAAACACTTTCATACGAACTTTCCATTTTTTCGTATAAATTCCATGTACTATACTCTATGTATAGATGTAAGATTCATTTTATGTAAGAAGAGTGTCTAATACACTCAAAGAATGTCTAATTGCTGCTCTCTGCAAACCTCTTCAGACCCTCCACTCAGCGGAACTGGTGGAGATTCTAGCTGTGGAACAAGGTATATTGCTTGCTCTAGAGTTACAGCTCCCTCGGGTTCTACTTGAAAGTGATGCACTTATAGTGATTAATGCCATCAATGACTCAACTTTTGGGACTCCTTACGGGCACATCATCCAGGATATCATTCAAGCCCAAGCATCCTTTGATCTCTGCTCTTTCAAGCATCTCAACCGGGCTTTCAATTATGCAGCCCACGAGCTTGCTCAATTTGCCCGTAGGAATAGATTTGCTTATCAGTGGAAAGGGGTTACCCCTTCCTTCTTAGATCGAATTGTACAAGCTGATATGCTGAACTAAACCTGCATGACAGGTTCCTCTATTATACCCCCATTTTTTTTTTTTTTTTTTTTTTGGTTAACTGGAAGATTCATATAACTAAGCCAAAATGGCTAAACTGGTGTCCGAAAGTCTACAAAATATCTCCCCAGCGGAGTCAGACAAAACAAAAAAGGAGATTACATCAGATGGGGCTATATCCCATATTACAAAATCCTCTTGCATATTAGTACCAATCTTAGCCAATGCATCTGCAACTTTATTGACTTCATGGAAAGCGTGCTGCACTTTGCAATGTTGGAACCTGCTCATGAGTAACCTGCAATCAACCAGCAGAGAGGAATAGTGTGTATTAGAGGGAGACTTTGATTGAACTAATTCCATAACCACCTTAGCGTTTAATTTAATTTCCAGGTTCTGCACTCCCATCTGATCTGCAAGCAGTAAACCATCCCTTAATGCCCAAAACTCCGCTGTAATGCTAGTAGTGAATCCGATTGATCTAGTGAAACCTTTTATCCAATTGCCATCACTTTCCCTAATGATCCCTCCTCCTCTTGCCTTACTCGGATTACCCAAAGCAGCCCCATCCATATTTAACTTAAACCAACCCGTCGGAGGCTTTTTCCAACTGACTTGACAAACCATCATTCTCTTTTGGTTTTTCAGCTTTCCCACACAATAAAAATATTCGAGGGCTTGACTTGTACTAACTCAGTGTAAATTGGCATTCAAGGCAGAATTATTGAAAACCATTTCATTCCTATGTTTCCACAAATTCCATATGGCAAAAGTAAAGACATAGCTCCACGGTGTTATCCCCATTCTCTATTGCAATGCAATTTTATCCCCCTTTCAAAAAAACCTAGGAATCAAAAGAGATTGTCCATGATCCATGACAATGGGAGTCAAGGATCACACTCAAGAAATTAATCCAATCAGAGTGTACCCGCTCTAATACCACTTGTTGGGAAATTTAGACCTCGGTTGATAGAATTAACAAGTTTTAAACCCAAGTTGTTAATTAGATTTATTATGAGTAAAAATTGTTAAAGCAAACAAATATCAATATCATGTCAAAATCATATGCAGTGGAAAAGTAAATAAGACAAGATATGATGACCTAGGAAAACCAATGAAACCAACCAGTTTCACAGTAAAAAACCTGAGGAGAAACCTTCCCGAAAGGCAATTCACTATAGTAAAGAAAAGTTTCAGATCTGGTACAAAACTTTTGTCCCTAGACTCTACAATCCTCGTAGATGAACTTACAGCAGAAACCTTCTACCACTTTAGAACCTCTGAACTCTTCAATATATAAATGCCACCCTTTGATGCACATATCCCAGTACGTGACTCACTCTTTTGCACGAATCCCAGTACATGACTCACTCACCAACTTGAGGAAGAAGAATGCTGGCTACAAAGTTCTTCACTTCTTCAACAATGAAGATCAAGAAGCACTTGATTACAAAACCCTAAGGCGTAAAGAGGCAGTAGCTTCTTTTAGAGAGAATAAGGCTTTGGTCACCTTTTGCACATGTTCTCCTTGTATTCTCTTATGTGACTGCCTCTAAAATAAGCCTTATATATGTCTAGGATTGTGAGAAAAGAAAGCCCAAAGACACATCCACGGATTCCAAGAAAATTAGATCAGGATTTTGAAATTCTTAATTCTTGACAAATAGAAGCTGTCGAGCCATGGGGCAGGAACAGCTCTTTTAACCTCGACACATGCTAGCTGTCGAGCCAGCTATCGAGCTTTAATGAACTTGCACTTTTCAGCTTGTTTCTTGGACAGACTTGATGACTTTAACACTTGATCTTGAAACACAGTTTCTTGAAGTGTTAAACATATCCTAAATCTACCCAATTACAAGTAAAGTGCGTTTTGTCAAAGGATTAACCAATTACATAAAAGAATAATATATGCTCTAAACAAGTGAAACACATATGTCCTAACAGAAAGAGGTATTAAATTTGAAAGGGTAATATGGAGGGGACAATGGTCAAATGAATCATACCCTAAGTGATGTACCAAGGAACCCGAAAATTTCAAAAACCAATTGTTCATCACCAAAGCACTATCCAAGCTTTCCCAAATAGAGTTGCCATTTTCTAAGTGCCTGCTTCATGTAAAGCTTGATAGCTGGATCGATGAATGCAGATTTATGGATCTGATATTCTAAGTGCCTGCTTCAACTTGCGTGTGCAAGAATAACCTACATGCGCAACCATGATGCATGTGCACGCAGGCATAAACCTACGCACGCATGTAGGGTTCCATAAACTTTGAAAAGTCAGTTTTTGCATTAAAGACTAAGGTTTGGAACAAATCCCATATCATCTGGGAGCCATTCCATACCCCTATTTTCACAATATAAATAACCATACATGGTACTTTTTCAAAACATACAAAAATCCTAAGGGAAAACACAAAGATTCATTAGAAATAAGTGAATCACAAAGTTTCACAAAATGATGAGAATCAACAAGCATTCAAGGATCCATTGCATGTTCTATTGAAAAAAATATGGTTTTGTATCGCATACAAAACACACAGCGGAAGCAACAAAAATGGATCTATTTCATTCATGATTGATAACATGCACTATGCAAATTTCAGAATTTAAGAACAAGATAACGTACCTTGGTGTGGAGAAATTCAAAACAAAGATTAGAAGCATTTGGGAACACTTTTAATCTTCACTCGAATTCCACTTTATGCCTAAAAAGTGTGGTCTCTCAATCAATTTCCAAAGGAGAATGAAAATGTGTCTCACGCTCTCTCTTTTTCTTTTTCTCTACGCTTATAAAAAATTTTGTATGTTTTCTCCCTTTATAACTAACTAATTATCTAATTAGGCTAGCCTATTAAGCCTTTCCAATTGGGCTTTAGTGTGTGGCTTGGAGTGGGACCAAAAGATGCCAATAAGACACTAGCTCCAATGGGCCTTGGGCTTTTCCGTCAACTCTTAACAAGTCTAAAGTTACCATTAATTATATTTAATACCACTATATAAATATAATTGCACTCTAGGCCTTATTAATAAATTGTATCCCAAGACTTTATTGTACACGCAACTCCTTCATAAAATATTCGTAGCAAAAACAAAGTCATGAATATAGACTGCCACTTTGAAAATTACTACATCTTATCCTTGAGTGCCCGGTTTAATCCTTTAAAGTTATTCATCATATATTTATGAAATCCAATTTCATAAATATATACTTTAGTAACTCCTTACTAAAGTTATTTTATATCTCTGTTAAGAGATTATGAATTCCATCTTGAGAATATATGTTCCATCAACACTAAATGTGGCTGCCTAATGTACTGAGGTTTTAACCGTTACTTTAGATCTCACTCCTGATATATCAAAATAACCTACACGTCATGATCAGATCCATTATTCTCTCAGGATTAAGAGTTCATGAAAATAGAAGTCGTGAGATTTATTATTCATTTGACAGTCGTTACGAGAATAATAAATCTCACAGCGGTCCAGTTCAATATGTCTTAACTCTTAAAACATATCAACACATCAACTAGAAGTCTACACTTCCATGATCAAGACAAATCATATTAGTTGATATGTTATAGTCTTCGTAGATGAAATACCCAATTTCATCATCGACTACGAACTACAATTCTGAGTTCACAAAGAACTTGTGATTTATATCTTCTGTGACTTTTCACATAAATCATATACTATGCATCTCATGATGGAATTATACATGTTTGTATCACATACAAACATACGCAACGGAAATTATAAACGGATCTACATCATTCATAAAAGTTAACATGCACTATTTAAGTTTCAGAATTTGAGAACAAGAGAGTGTACCTTAGAGCGATGAATTTCAAAACTTGAAGATTAGAAGCACTTTGGAACACTTTCAATCTTTACTCCAATTTCACTAACGCCCAAGATGTGTGGTGTCTCAATCAGTTCCAAAGGGAGAATGTCAAAAGTGTCTAACTATTCTTTACACCACTTCACAAGAATGTTCTTAGAAAATTCTCTACGAATTCTCTACAGTAAAATTCTGTGTGTTTCTCCCTTTGTATCTAACTGATTATCTAATTGGGCTGGCTTTTTGGGCCTTTCCAATTGAGCTTAAGTGTATGGCTTGGAGTGGAACCAAAAGGGACCAATAAGACACTAGCTCCAATGGGCCTTGGGCTTTTCTGTCAACTCTTGACAAGTCCAAAGTTACCATTATAATTCCTTGAGTACCCGGTTTAATCATTTAAGTTATTCATCATATATTTATGAAATCTAATTCCATAAATATATACTTTAGTAACTCCTTACTAAAGTGGTTAGGCCCAGCTCTCTAAATAACAAACCTATTAAACTTATCTCAAGGGAATATTTTGTATCTCCGTTAGTAGACTATGAATTCCATTTTGAGAATATATGTTCCATCAACACTAAATTTGGCTACCCAACATACTGAGATTTTGACCGTAAATACAGATCTCACTCCTGATATATCAAAGCAACTTACACTTCATGATCAAGTCCATTATCCTCTCAGGATTAAGAGTTCATGCAAATATAAGTCGTGAGTTTATTATTCAATTGACAGTCGTTAGAAGAATAATAAATCTCACACCGATCCAATTCAATATGTCTTAACTCTTAAAATATATCAACATACCAACTAGAAATCTTCATTTCCATGATCAAGACAAATCATCTTAGTTGATATGTTATAGTCTTCGTAGATGAAATGCCCAATTTCATCACTGACTACAAACTA
>JAVQMG010000102.1:1782500-1785000 GCA_032878915.1 Castanopsis chinensis
CTGTAATAGAATTCTGCAGAAAATCCTGTTTGTGATTTTCTATCAGTCAAGGCTTAAGTTCAATTGGTCAAACTTCACTGAAAGTAAATTCCTCTTTCTACAATTTCAATGTTCTTGAATCCTGACTTGCATTATCATGAGTAATGTTTAATACATAATTTAGACATGTTTTGATCTCGGTTTGCCAATATACATATAATAGAAATCTAAATATTTAATTCTAAATAATTAGATCCTAACATACCAGGTGTGGAATGACAAGGTGGGGAACAAAATTTTCTCTTATTAGTCAGTGCAGTCTAATAATAAGCCACGCAAGAACGTAAAATGTAAATTTACAAAGTAAGTTGATACTGGGGGTTGACGCATTTTTTAGTCGGAATGGTGGCTCACTTACACTGACCCTCAACCACCAACTTCATTTGAAGCCTTCAAGCTTCACATGATAATCATTGCCGTTTATTCGTATGATTTTCATGCTGTTTACAGGAATGTGAAAAGCAATCAATGGAGACAAACCGATCATGCACAACGACAATATAGTAATGCACAACGACAATATAGTAATTTTAATGTGAATGATACAAAATGCCGAATATAACACCATCTGATCATTGAAAAGGTGCCTCTTCTATTCATCGGAAAATAAAAGAAAAAAGTGCCAAGTATGCCATTTTTTCGTTCTGATTGTGTTACTGGTAGGGACGGAGCTATTATTGGATCAGGTGGGGGCAAAATGGGCCCCCAGATTTTTTTTAAAATTTTTTAGTATATATATATATATATATATATATATATATTTTTTTTTTTTTTTTTTATGAGAAATACAGCAATTTTATTTAATAAGAAGGTAAAAACAAAGCATCCTAAAACACTAGAGAGTCAATAAAAGATGGAGTTTCTTCGATCCTTGTTACAAAACTATCAATGACTAGGGCGTGGCGTGCTAAAGCATGAGCTGGTTTGTTTTCCTGTCGGCGAACATGCAGCAGATCGGAGCTTCTAAAGTCTTGCAATTTGTGGTGAATGCTGGTAACAATGTTGTCAATGGAGACCGGAGTGATGGTCTTACCAGTGAGAGCATTATTGATGATGGTTGAGTCAGTTTCAAAGATAACATCTTGTAGTCCAATATCTTTGGCAAAGGAAACTGCTTCATCCATGGCTTTTACTTCAGCTTCTAGAGGACCCAGCGATAGTGATAAGCACTTGCTTAAAGCCTCAATGACTACTCCCTCATGATGTCGGACCACAACTCCAATCCCCACCGCCTTAGTATTGGAGAAAACAGCAGCATCTGTGTTTACTTTATACTTCGGGAAGTCTGGGGGGGTCCACCGTATGTCAGTAGCTTCCTTATGTTGTGGTATTCGTAGGTGTGCAAGTCTGACGTCTTCAAGCATGGTGCGTGCTTTATGGATAATATCTCTACATGATTGTCGTGGGGCCCCAAGTCTTGTTTTATTACTACTAAACCACATGCACCAAGTGGTTGTGATAACAACCTCAAGTAAATCCATCCCCGCATGTTGAACAAATATAAGGTGCCAGAGAAGGTCTATGTACTCCCCGTATTGCACGCCTCTGAGATCAATTGGTATACCAGCAATTTCCCAAGTTTCTCGGGCTGATGTGCAATCCCAAAACAAATGGCCATTAGTTTCATCATTAAGTCCGCAAGCCTCACACGTGGGGTTATCTAGGACCCCACGGTGACAAAGATTCAATTTTGTGATGTTGAGACTACATATGGTTTGCCAGAAAGTTTTATGGGTTTGGTCACTTGATGTTCGGCATGGGTGGGATAATGAAGATAAAGATGAAGCCACTTTGTACACACTATTGACCATGAAGGTACCTCGAGGAGTGTAGGCCCAAATGAGACGGTCTCTAGCACAATATTTACTTCAAGGAATACTTAGGATTGTGTCTGCATCATCTGGGAGAAAAATTTGATGTATCAAGGAAGCTTTCCACTCACTTGTGTTTTCATCTAGCAATTGAGAACCACGTGCATCTGCAGGTAGTATACATGGAGGGGAGATGGTTTGAAACGTGATAGGTTTTGGGAGCTACTTATCCAAACAAATCCTCATCGAAGACCTATCACCAACTTGCCAACGATAACCTGCTTTGACCATACTTTGGGTAGCCATGATGCTACGCCATGCAAAAGAGGGCTTTGGGCCTAGTTCTGCATTGAGATAGTCACAGTTGGGAAAATAGCGAGCTTTGAGGACTCGGTACACCAAGGAGTGTGTATTGGTTTGTAGACGCCAGCCCTGCTTGGCTAAGAGTAATTTAAATGCTTTGAGATTACAAAAACCCAAGCCACCTTCTTCCATTAGATTGTCCCCAGCAGAAAGCCCAAACCATGCTAGTCACCTCCAGATTACTCTTATAGGCTGGTCGATTAGGAATTTTTGCACCTGGCACAAAATCAATTTGATGCTCTATTCCTCTAATAGGTGGCAATCCACTAGGAACATCGTTAGAAAAC
>JAVQMG010000102.1:1787500-1877500 GCA_032878915.1 Castanopsis chinensis
AGGGATAGAACACTGATTTTAGAACCTGTGCTCTGATACCAAATGATGCAAGCCTCAATCGACACTCTTTGAGACCCAACAAATAATATTGGAATATTAACCCAGGAAAGCTAAAATTCAAATTTTGATAGAACTCTAACCCAACGTTTATAAGTGAAACGCAAACCAAAAGTATTAGTAACAGACCTTGACCTAGTGATTATAATTGAATCACGAACCGAAGGTATAAAGTTTGAACGCCACAAGGAAGAATCCTTGTTAAGTTCACAATTCCTGAAGAGCCAAAAGAAGAGCAAAGCCTTACCTTTTCTGATTTTTATTCAATAATCCTCTATTACAATAAGTGCATGCTATTTATAAGACATGACTGAAAAATATAAAATATAAAAAAGTACTAAATAATAAAACCCTAAATAAAAGTTGATTTGGACTGAAATTAGCAAATCCAAAGTAGGAAATAGCTAAAAAAAACATTCTAAATAGTAAAAGCCCTAAATTCAAGTAGATTTGTTTGAAATAGCAGCTCCAAAATAGGAAAAAAAATCTCCATTAACTGATATAGAGCTAGAAAGTCAATCAGCCATTAATCCATGCCATAAATCACTCCAAATTAAGCCGGATAAACTCTCAATAGCTTGGATTAAATTTATTACGCCTTCATCCTCCTTTGGGCCAAGCTTGGAATGTCCTATGTTAGAACCAGCCAAAATCTCTTGAATCAACTCATTAAGTGCTTCTTTGATCTTCTTGGATCTTGCTCCTGTAAAATGCCCAACTGGAACATGAAATGGATCCTTCAATGCTTGTTAATTCTCATCAAAATCGCTAGAATGGCCATTATACTCCTAAAATCTCCAAAATACCCCCAGCCCCAAAACCTCTTAATTGACCAAAGTAGCCTAAAAATCTCTAAAACGACTAAACCAAAACCTTTAAAATTACCAAAATACCCCAGAAACGGTTAGAATAAGCAGTCAAGTCTCGATACCTCGTAAATGACCAAAATGCCCCAAACATCTAAAATGATTAAAAAATGCACCTTGACATTGCTAAAATGAGCAAAATGACCTAAAATCCTCTAAACTGTGCAAAACAACTTGAAACTAACCAAAATACCACCCAAATCTGAAGACTTTGAGGTATTTTGGCTCAGTTTAGGGTTATTTCAGTCATTTTAAGATATTTTGAATGTAATCTTCTTATTTTTGAGGTTCCAATGGTATTTTGGTCATTTTAAAAGTTTTCGGGGGTATTATGGCCGTTTTGGGGGCGTTTTGGATTTTCTAGGGTTTTGGGATATTTTTAACATTCATCGTGCATCTTAGTCATTTTGGCAGTTCTATGGGGGGTCGTTTTAGAGGTTTTGGGGTATTTATAGGTTTTTTGATATTTTGTAATTCTCATGGATAAAATTTTTTCTTTTTTTTTTTTTGACAAAAAAAAAAATACCTCTAAAATCACTAGAATGACCATTATACTCCTAAAATACCCAAAATTACCAAAATTCCCCTGAAACCACTTAATTGGCCAAAATAGCCTCAAAATTTCTAAAACGATTAAAAAAACCCCAAAACCTCTAAAATTACCAAAATACCCCTAAAACAGCTAGAATAAGCAGTCAAGTCTCGATATCTCGTAAAAGACCAAAATGCCCCAAACATATAAAATGATTAAAAAATACACCTTGACATTGCTGAAATAAGCAAAATGCCCTTAAATCCTCTAAACCGTGCAAAACAACTTGAAATCGACCAAAATACCGCCTAAATCTGAATAATTTACGGTATTTTGGCTTAGTTTAGGGTTATTTCGGTCAATTTAAGAGGTTTCCAATGTAATCTGCTTATTTTTGAGGTTCCAATGGTATTTTGGTTATTTTAAAAGTTTTCGAGGGTATTATGGCCATTTTGGACATTTTTTTTGGGTTTTAGGATATTTTTGACATTCATTGTGCATTTTAGTCACTTTGGCAGTCCTATAGGGGTCATTTTAGAGGTTTTCGGGTATTTATAGGTTTTTTGATATTTTGATTATTCTCACGAATAAAATAAA
Organism: Castanopsis chinensis; assembly: GCA_032878915.1. NCBI lineage: Eukaryota > Viridiplantae > Streptophyta > Magnoliopsida > Fagales > Fagaceae > Castanopsis > Castanopsis chinensis. Next base: position 1,789,553 of record JAVQMG010000102.1, read on the forward strand.
TTTTTTTTTGACAAAAAAATACCCTTGAAATCACTAGAATGAACATTATACTCCTAAAATCACCAAAATTACCAAAGTACCCCCAAAGCCTCTTAATTGGCCAAAATAGCCTGAAAATCTCTGAAACGACTGAAACAACCCCAAAACCTCTAAAATGACCAAAATACCCCTTAAACGGCTAATAAACAGTCAAATCTCGATACCTTGTAAATGACCAAAATGTCCAAAACATCTAAAATGGTTAAAAAATACCCCTCGACATTGCTAAAATGAGGAAAATGCCCTAAAATCCTCTAGAATAAGCAAAACAACTTGAAACGGACCAAAATACCATCAAAATCTAAAAGATCGAGTGTATTTTGGATTTTGGATTTTTTTGGGGGTATTTTAGTCATTTTTAGAGGTTTTGAGGGTATTTTGCTTATTTTTTAGGTTTCAATGGTGTTTTGGTCATTTTAAAAGTTTTCGGGGGGCATTATGGCTGTTTTGGCGGTGTTTTGGTCATTTTCTAGGGTTTTGAGGTATTTTGGACATTTGGGGTGCATTTTAGTCATTTTGGCAGTTCTAAGGGAGTCATTTTAGAGGTTTTGGTGTATTTATAGGTTTTTTGATATTTTGGTAACTTTCACAGGTAAAATAATTTTTTTTTTTTGACAAAAAAATACCCTTGAATCACTAGAATGGCCATTATACTCCTAAAATCACAAAATATCCCCAAAACAACAAAATGTCCAAAAAAATCCCCCTAAAACCTCTTAATTGACCAAAATAGCCTCAAAATCTCTAAAAGGACTAAAATAACCCCAAAACCTCTAAAATTACCAAAATACCCCTAAAATGGCTAGAATAAGCAGTCAAGTCTCGATACCTCGTAAATGACCAAAATGCCCCAAAGATCTAAAATGATTGAAAAATACACCTCGACTAAAATTACCCCAAAATCTCTAAAATTACCAAAATACCCCTGAAATGGCTAGAATAAGCAGTCAAGTCTCGATACCTCGTAAATGACCAAAATGCCCCAAACATCTAAAATGATTGAAAAATACACCTCAACTAAAACGACTAAAATAACCCCAAAACCTCTAAAATTACCAAAATACCCCTAAAATGACTAGAATAAGCAGTCAAGTCTCGATACCTCTTAAATGAACAAAATGCCCCAAACATTTAAAATGATTGAAAAATACACCTCGACATTGCCAAAATTAGCAAAATACCCTAAAATCCTCTAGACTATGCAAAACAACTTGAAACCGACTGAAATACCTCCAAGATCTGAAAAAGTTAGGATATTTTGGCTTAGTTTAGGGTTACTTTCGGTCATTTTAAGAGGTTTCGAATGTAATTTGCTTATTTTTGAGGTTCCAATGGTATTTTGGTCAATTACATGAAGGGATTTATGGAAGTCATACAGGGGACAGGTCACTGTCTCACAAGGCCTTTACTTAGGGTATTGTTGGCTAGGTATGAAAAAGGAAGCACAAGATTATGTGAAGAAGTGTGACCAATGTCAAAAATTCGCTCCAAACATTCATCAGCCAGGGAGTGTCTTCAATCCTCTGTCCAGTCCTTAGCCTTTTGCTCAATGAGGCTTGGATATTGTAGGGCCCTTCCTAAGGCAGCAGGAAATAGGAAATGGCTTCTGGTTGGCACTGATTTCTTCACCAAATGGTTTGAAACAGAGCCACTAGCGAACATCAAGGATGTGGATGCTAAGAAGTTTGTGGAAAAATATTGTCACTTGGTTTAGGATTCCTCACACCCTCATCTCGTACAATGGGCTTCAGTTTGATGCCAAAGCTTTCAGGAGGTATTGTTGTGAATTAGCTATTACGAATAGGTATTCTAGCCCGGCTTATCCCTAGGGGAATGGACAGGCTGAGGTTGTCAACAAGGTCATAGTGAATGGGCTCAAGAAGAGATTTAACAATGTAAAGGGTAAATGGGTGGAAAAGCTGCCACATGTGCTCTGGACATATTGCACTACCCCTCGTAGGTCAATAGGAGAAACACCCTTTTCAATGACTTATGGGGCTAAGGCTGTGATTCCTCTAGAAACTGGATTCCCAACACTGAAGACAAGCATGTTCACTCCAAATAGCAATGATGACCTATTAGAGAAGAGCTTGGATCTGATTGAAGAGCAGAGAGACAATGCCATGGTTCAGTTAGCATACTATCAATAGAAGCTCAAACAAGGGTATGACTCAAACGTGAAATTGAGACCGTTAGCACTTGGAGACTTAGTGTTAAAGAAAGGTTGTGGGTACTGCAAAAAAAACCCAACATAGGGAAAGTTAGAGCCCAATTGGGAAGGGTCATACCACATTACCTCGATAGCTGGAATAGGTGCTTATTTCTTAGAAGATTTGGATGAAAATACCATATCACATCCTTGGAATGTAAATAACCTGCGAAGATACTACTATTAATGAACTCTGCCATGTTTTTATTTCTGACATTGTGTATTGGTTTTACTATTGGTTGGAATGTTAAACAGAACCTTAGTCATGCCTAATTCCTTGGACCACATTCTTGGGTAAATTAATATTCTTTATTATTTGTTAAAATATAAAACAGAACCTAGGTCATGCCTGGTTCTTTGGACCACATACCTTGGGTAAATTAATATTCTTTATTATTTGTTAGAATATTAAACAAAACCTCAGTCATACCTAGTTCCTCAGACCACATACATTGGTAAATTAAAATTCTTGATTACTCATTAGAGTGTTAAATAGATTCTTAGATATGCCTAGCTCCTCGGACCACTTGCCTTAGGTAAATTAGCACTGCTCATCATGTATCTATGTATTAAACAAAACCTCAGTCATGCCTGGTTCCTTGAACCACATACCTTGGGTAAATTAATATTCTTTATTATTTGTTAGAATATTAAACAGAACCTTGGTCATGCCTGGTTCCTCAAACCACATACTTTGGGTAAATTAATATTCTTGATTACTTATTAGAGTGTTAAAAAGAACTTTGGTTATGCTTGGTTCCTCGGACCATCTACCTTGGATAAATTAGCACTGCTTAGCATGCATCTAAGTGTTAAACAGAACCATGGCTATGTCTGGTTCCTCAAACCACATGCTTTGGGTAAATTAAAATTTCTGTGATTATGAGGATACTAAACAGAACCTCGACCATGTCAAGTTCTTTGAATCACATGCCTTGGATAAATTAGTAATCAGCCCAACCATGCTGCGTAACAAAGACTCTGATTGTAGTAACTTAATTGAAAGGACACTCTTGAGCATCAGTTAAAGCATTTGCAAGTATATCTATGCTTTGTTTGTGAGCTAATTATCACCTACAGCTCCTTAGATTTTCTATTAAGTGGAAGGTTATGTGGAGCCCTATATGGATAGGCTTTACCATTGTGTGAGCTTAAAGGCAAATTCAACAATGTAAAAGATCCTTTGAGTTAACTATACTTAAGGTATGTTTTAAAGTTTAAGTGTAGTTTGTTAAACATTAGGCTGGGAGAAATTAGCCCAAGGTGTTGCCCTTTGTATGGGGTGTAATAGTCAGACCCCCACTTGCTTAAATCATTGTTAAGATTAAGGACGTATAAATATTTCAAATTAGATTATGTTTATGCCAATTAAGCACTGAGTGGAAGAGACATTATATGTAACTTTGCACAGACGCAGTTAAGTATGAAAGAATTTAATGTTTATCATTAAAGTTCAATCTTGCAAAAGGTAAAGTAAATACACCTTAAGGAAGATAAACAACAGACTAAGTAGGGAAAAAAAATTTAAAAAAAAAAAAAAAAAACCTATCCTAAGAGCTACTTAATTTTGAGGACGAGCTTGTCTTTTGCTGGAGCCTTGGTGGATTGGGCAAGTGCTGCTGCTAAGGATGTTGGGCCTTTACCCTTGGAATCCTCCTTGGCAGGAATGGGGAAAGTTGCCAAAACTAGCTCTTGGCTTTGGGAGACCACTCCTCCCTCGGAGGAATCCTTGGGTGCAGTTGGAGGCTTTATGGTTTCAAGGGCAACCTCCTTGATTTTTTCTTTTTCCTTCTCAGTTGTGCCAACTTGCTCTACCTCTTTTAGAGGACTGTTAGGAGGAGGAAGGTCCTTGGTAGGTATCTCCAAGATGGAGCTTGGATCTTTGGGGGCAGCGTCATCCTGGGAGATTAAGGGGTCTAGTGCTCAGATTGCAAGGGGATAGTAGACAATTATCTACTCTCCTAAGTGCTAAGGAGGCCTCAACCCTAGCTAAGTGGAGGGTCTCATTCCACACTTAGAGGCAGTATGCTTTACACACCCCCGAGACCTCAGCGAACACAAGGGGGGGTTCTAGGCTGGCACCGTGGCTTGGCGGTCATGCCCCCTCTCCAATAGCTGTTCTTCACTTAAGAACCTTATATGAGTAGTTTTGGCCATTTTGGCCCCCTTTTAAAGCTCAGCTTCCTTGGGGAGATGGCCTTTTCCTTCTTCCACCACCTCCTTACCCTTCGAATCCTTCTTCCTCTTTTTGTCAATAGGGTCGGGTTGGAAAGCTTGGGTGGATGAAGGAGTGGGAGGCTTAGTCTGGGTTGACTTTCCTGGCACGTTGCCTCTAGCATAGAACTCCAGCAGCTCGTGAAGGCTTGATCTTGTTTTGTGCTATAGCACCATGGCGTCTAGGATAGTGAGATCTTTTTGGGAATGGCTTACTTAGGCTGGAGGAAGATGGCTCTAGTCACCAGCTAGAGCTTCTGGGGATTGGGGCTGGTTGAAGACCTTGAAGTTGTCCTCAAAGTCTGAAACTTCAACCACTTCTTCTTCCTCTTTGATTGCTAGTTCGGAGGGAGTTGCTTCCTCCTCGGCTATGAAATGGAAGGGTAACTCTACTTGTTGTACACCTTCCAGAACGAGGCCTGGATTAAGGAAACCTAGTATGGCGACGTTTATCAGATGTAGACGCCGATCTTTAGCCTTGATCACGCACTTGGGTGCCTGGAAGCTAGATGATATCGGATTGTAGCAAAGGATGAGATGACCTGCTTTTAGTTGCCCGTCCCTATGGATAAAGACCTCGACCTTGAGTACTTTGTCCAAATCTAGTTGGTTGACAAGGCTTAGGTTCGAGATAGTAGAGTGCTTATCTGCAAAATCATCAGAAACAGAAAAACACTGTTAAGAAAGCAGCACAAATCAGAGGAAAAATAAATTACAAGTACAAATAGAAGAAATGAGCATGGAAGATATTGGTAAGGAAAAGGGGTGTTATTAGAACAATAAACCTAGACCTAAAAACTCCACCTGGTGTCCCTTCTCTCGTTGGACAGTAAAGGCCATTGTGCCACTCCCTTGAGACAATTAAGTAATCCTTATTCATGCCTTTGTTGGACTCAAGCAGGCACGAAATGAGTCTGACCTTAGGAACCCTAGTTTTTAGGTAGTACACTTGCCTTTTTAAGTGGTGACAGTCGTAAATCCAATTGATGTCATGGTGGGTGAAGTTCACGCCCATCTTCTCATTAAGGGCATCTACACTACCTAAGATCCTAAACATATTGGGGGCACACTATGAGCTATTAGATAATCCCTAGTAACTCTACCCATAGGGATTCTCATCCCTCCCTCTATAAAGGCAATCATAGAGATTACTACTTCTCCCTCCTCTCTCATGGTATGCCACTCCCCCTGTTTGCAATACCTAATAGAGACCTAGGTGGGATTCGATATTGAGCTTTAAAGCTCTCTATGCCCTCTAGGGTGTCTACTAGGTAAGCAAATCTACCCATATGAAAGGAAAATTAAAGGTACTAAGGAGACGAGGTGAAATTAAACGAGTTGAGGAAGAGAGGGATCCAAATAAAAAGAAAGACAAAAGAGACCAAAGAGAAGAAAGAAGGAAGAAATTGCTAGAGATAACTTACGGGAGAGATGAAAGGATCCTCATACTAGCTCTTGAATTTTAAGAGTGCCAAAAGTGAGGTAGTTGAAGCTTTTAAGCAATATATATATATATATATATGAGAGAGAAAAACAAGCGGGAAACTCCTGCTCAAGTTCCCATAAAATCTCCAGCCGTTGGATCTCCATCACACCGCAAATGTGGGGAACATGGAGCCGCAGAAATTAATTGCTGGCGCATCTTGGATGCCGAAATTTCAGGAGCGTGCTTCTAGGTAGTTGAAAAGACACCTGCACAAACAGAGGTGATGTAAGAGAAGGGCAGAGTGATTGTTATAATATCAAAATTCTCCTTTTTTCCGAGGAGTAAAAGAATGGAATTTCGAGGGGTTATTGTAGGGAGAGAAGGCCCAAGAATGTATATTGGGTCGTGGGCCTTATTCAAGGACATTTAGTAATTCGAAGACAAATAGATGTTAGGGAATAAGTACAAATTGTTGAATTATGGAAAGTTTTGGCCATGAAGGTCAGGAAGAGTAGTCTAAGAAGGAATGCCTCATCGGCATAACGAAGCAGAGATTAGAAGGTTTGATCTGTCATCAAGAGCAACACTCTGGATGATCCTAATGGTAAGGATAAACACCAAGAGGGAATAAGACAGAGGGAAGTTAAGAAATATCTAAGAGAAAGCTGCTACCGCCGCATTAAAGGCTCTACAGCTAACCCTTTGGCCACATTAATGTGGAGGTGATACCTAAACAGTGATATTCAGTCTTACAACTACTCCCAAAGACTTCAAGAAGATGCTGATAGGATAAAAATCAAAGCAAGCAACTTGCCTTACATGTGGAGGGTGGAGATGAAGCAAAGGAATGGAATATAAGGAAGAAAGACTTTATTATATAAGGGACATCGGAGAATCTGTAAACAAAAACACTGTAGCATCAAGAACTGAAAATGTAATCAAATTTAAAAGAAATATATTCAAGAACTACTCTCCTCGGACTTTGCCGAGAAAGAATTTCTTTACATAAAACCTGTTTTTCTTGAAGCTGAGTGCTGTTCAATTCATTGAAGCCAAATTTTTAGCTCACTCTCTACAAATTCATTGTATTGGGCTCTTGGGCCTTAATCCTATCATCTCTTGGGCTTAGGATCCAAAACCCACTCCTACAAAAATATTGACGGGGGCATTTTTAAATGCCCAGGTAAAATTTTTTCAATAATATTTTAATGGCCACATTAGCAAGTAAAGCACTCTGTTTGCCATGTATACATTTTCTGTTACTGGGTTGATAGCAGGGGCCAAAAAATGGAAATGGTTTTTCATTTTTAGGGACTAAGATATGCGCAAAATCAATTTATAAACCAAAATGAGAATATGCCCAAAATTAGAGGTGGCAATTTGTGTTCGCATGTCGGATTCGTGTCATGTCAACTCATGAGTATCCAACTATATAGGTTAACACTAATTTAACATGTTTATTAAATGGGTTAAAATTTCTCAATCCTAATATAACTCATTTATTAAAAGAGTAAGTCATATCAACCTATTTATTAGATTTTATCAAAAAAAAAAAAAATTAGTATTAACCAAATTAATTTGAATTATGAAAAACCAAAACAAATAAATATTTTAATATAAAATTCAAAAATAATAAGTAATTGCGTAATAAATAATCATTCAAAACTAAAACATATCTCAATATGATGTGAACCTCAATTGACACGCTTTGCGACCCAATAAATAATATTGGAATATTTGCTCAGGAAAGCTAAAATTCAGATTTTGATAAAACCCTAACCCAACGTTTATAACTAAAACGCGAACCAAAAGTATAAGTAACCTTGACCCAATAATTATAATTTAATTATGAACCGAAAGTATAAAGTTTGAACGCCACAAGGAAGAATCCTTGATAAGTTTACAATTTCTAAAGAACCAAAAGAAGAGCAAAGCCTCACCTTTTCTAATTTTTATTCAATAATATATGAACAACGTTTACAGACTTAAGACCCTATTTAAGCGCTCCATAAAACTTGACAGACAAGAAAATATATTCTAAAATAACTCCTAATTGATACCTAACCATATCAAGAATCAACTTTGACCTAAAAAGTATTAAATACGCCTAAAAACAAGGAAATAAACCACCTAAACCTAAAATAACGATTTTTACATAAAAATACCAAAAATAATAAATTACAATAATTAAACAGTAAATTGTGTCCTACATCACAATATCACAAATAATTAATCACAATATGTCAAAAAATAAATAAATAAACCACAACAACTAATAAGTTTATATATCTAAGATTTGCAGGGTATATTAGTAAAATGTCATTTAATTATACGAGTCAGACATGTCAAACGAATTCTAGGGATTGAACACTAATTCAACTCGTTTATTAAACAAGTCAGTTGTGTCAACCCGAATATGATACTAACTTATTAAGTCTCAACTCATAACTTGCTAATTTCGTATCGTGTCTGTCAGGTTTGCGAGTCGTGTTCAATTTTACCACCCTTATCCAAAATATAGGCACCCAAAATATATTTTCACCTGTAAAATACTTCATCATTAGGGATATGTTTTCAGAAATGTAATTGTTCATAACACTATTTAGAATTATATAAAATATGTACAATTTCACGTGAAAACTAAACAATATAAAATATTTTCTAACTTGTTTCAGAATCATCACATCAATCAAAGGGAAATGAGTCAATTTTCCAAAAACAAAGTAATTTTCCAAAAATATGTGTGTGTGTGTGTATATATGTGTGTGTGTGTGTGTTTTGTTTTTTTATTCTGACCAGCTCTTGATTTTCTCCCTTCACACACAAATAACACCCATTAGAATTCTTTTTATTTTCTCAAATTACATAGCTACCACAATTCCTAAAACTTCTTTATTCATCTCTTAAATGCTTACCAACCCCAATTAATGTAGTAGTGAAATGTATGCTGAATTCATTTGATTCCATAATGAATTCAGCAAGACAATAAGATTATGTAGTACCTTGTCCAAAAAAAAAAGATTATGTAGTACCTTCACATATTGTCAGTCTTCTTCTTAATATATATATTTGCGATAGGTATGTAACTTAAGAAAATAAAAAACAAAAATACATATATGTGTGTGTTTCCTCCAAGTATTATGAAATTTTCGTAGGGAAAAAAAAATTTCTTCGGCTATAGTAGTACTCTCCTACTCTCTCCTACCCTTAACCTATCAAATAAAGTAGTAGACTACATGTCTTAATGAATAAAAATCTATTAGATGTTAATTAACCCCACTTGAACTGACTGACATACTATATTTGTATTTGAGGTAAGCCTTAATTAAGGGCTCCAATTCACCATCCACTACAGAAGCAATATCCGAGGTCTCAAATCCTGTCCTAACATCTTTGACAAGTTTGTATGGATGAAATACGTAGTTCCTTATTTGTTGGCCCCACTCAGCCTTTACCGCATCTCCTCTTATTTCCTTGATTTCAGATGCTCGTTGCTCCTCAGCTATCACTAGCAACTTGGCTTTCAACCTGCTCAGAGCCTTGATCTTGTTTGCTAGTTGGGACCTCTCTTCTGCATTGTAGTCAAGAGAAAGTAAATGCTCTCAATTTTAGATAGAAACAAGTGCTCAAGTCTAGAAGGCACTGGAGGTGACATGATTGCTCAAAAGATTTGACATAACAAAAAAGAAAGTATTTATAGTGCATAATTTCCATACACTTGTGTCAAAACTGAGGAAAGGCTAGCCACACGGCCCACACCTACACTTACATCCCAAAAAGACTAGTCAAATTACAATTAAGGTTCTTTACAATCACTTATATAGCCCAGTATGACCTAAAAAACACCCAATGTGGCGTGTCACGCTCATGACCCAAGAAAAGAGCATACACCTCAGGACTAATCAAATTATAATTGAGACTCCTAATAATTACTTATACTCCCAGTTCGACCTAGTAAACCCCCCCAATGTGGGACTAAGCATGTGCCTGCACAACACAACTTTGATTGAAATGTGCAAACATGCATTTTCCAATTTTAAAGTTAACATAGCTGAACTGGGTGCTCAAAGATACAAATTCTAGAGTTATTTAAAAAATCAATTATGTTAATTTAAACATTTGCCTCATTCTTGCCATTGATGGTTGCACACTATGTGAGTGGTGCATTTTATAGAAATACATGCTCAAGCAGACGCATCACATTGCAGAAAATAGTGCCTGGTGGCACAGATGTTGATAATTATAACAAGTTGTTATATCCACAGTAAAGCCAACGGAATTATCTACTTGAACAAGGCATCTCAAAACCTCTTTTTTAAGTTTCAATTAATTTTTTCGTCTAAGCACAGCCTTCACTAGACTAATCAAAGTGGTATTCTCTTCTTCGCTTCCCCCCTAAGTAGCATGGACACGCATGCTAAGACTGACACAAGTGGTAAAGAAGAGAATACCATACAACAAGAAAATAAATAAATTTTATACTCCAGTGGTAAAGAAGACCTGTGCAGCGAAGAGTAACGCCAGTGGGGATGTGAGTAATCCGCACAGCTGTTTCAACCTTATTTACATTCTGACCTCCTTTTCCACCTGCCCTAGAAAAACTGATTTCCAGGTCCTCCTCAGGTATTTCAACATTCATCGACTCTTCAGGAAGAAGAGGCATGACTTCAACACCAGAGAAGCTTGTCTGCAGATAATTCCAAAATAAAAAATACAGTGGAAAACATCTGATAATTTCCAGATAGAGATAGATATCTTTCATTCAGAACTCGAAGATCAAGGTTAGATTAGGTTGCTTGGTAAATACATTGCACAACTATGAATAAGACTAGTTTAAACCTGACGGACAACCCAAGTGTTCAATATCGGCATTGCATCCTCAAATCCTAAGACCCTGAACACTATAAACACCAGAACATTTAGGACTGGTAACCTTAACTTACAGCACTTAAGGAAAATTTGCTTTACCAAGTTTTTACCCTTTTTGCAATCACTTTAGCAGTGCTTATATAAAAAGGATCTCCTAAATGTTACTTCTTTTTTTTTTTTGGAACGTGTTGAAGATAAATGGGTCTCCAACATATTACAATGGGTTGCACGTGAACTTTCTTGGCAATTTCCTCTTTTTTAATTATTTGAATTTTTTATTTTGGTCATAAAGCAGGACTAATTAATTCATTTCAAAGATCTGACTAGAAAACATCCACCAAGCAAATAAAGGTAGGGACATGTAGTAAGTGTCTTGTTCAATGTTATATTTTTTTAACCCTCTTCAATTGAAAGAGCGAGGATTGTTTCAGATTGAAAATCAATTATCTTTTCTGATGACCAGAAAATCATTTTTGTTAGCTACCCCGAAAATCAGGCCACGAATGGACCAGGTTTCATTCCAATGACAATTGCGATGGTGGCCAAAATTGGCCCCTTCTTTTTTTTGAGAAACAAAAATTGCCCTGTCTAACATCACATTTGGAGCATTCTTTCTTAATTTTTTTTGCATAAAAAATCAGATTTTACCCATACTTATATTTATCCAAAAGAGTTTAAAGTTACCTGGCGAAGACCTTTGGCATTAAAAGGAGATTGTCGCACAATACGGTGTGTTCCTTTCTCTCCAGACAAATAACCATAAGCATAACGACCTTCAACTTCAATTGTGGCTGACTTAATCCCAGCTTCCTCTCCAGAGGATTTCTCAACCACTCTTGTTTTGTATTTCTGTTTCTCTCCCCACCTTACATACATCCTAAGAAGCATGTCAGCCCAATCCTGCACTGGAAATTATCAAAAAAGGTTTACACAAATGGGGAAAGGAAAACTTAAGTTCATCAAGTCATCAACTTTCACCCATAACTAGGTAACCACTAATTGCATGCAAAGTGCCAACCATTATATTATAAGTCCTAACAAACAATTAGATGAGCTACCGCTGACTAAAAAGTTCCTATAAAATATTACAGGTGGAAATTTTTTATACTGTTGTCACGTTAGAGAACCAGTAGGTCCAATGGTCCGGGCATTCTAAATGGGAATTCAATTCGGCCAAAAATTCTGGTTGACTAAACAAGGAAATCCCTAATCAAATAATAACCAACAGAAGGAATATCTTCTTCCTGTATAATGTAAATAGAAAAAAGATTAAAGAGAGATCGAGACATGGAAAAGTATATCCATAGCATATGAAACGTTGTGCCCGATCATGCCAAATTAGCATTCATACAATTATTGGGGTTATTTTCAATATTTGAGCACATTAGAAGCCCTAGGCACACTACATTAATTCAAAACATGTATGCAGTCCTAGTAATACCTGAATAAGTTTGAATATATATTACCAATGATCCCTGAAACTCTCAAGTCATCATAATAAAAAAACTGCAACAATTCCGTGTATGGGTAAGCGACATAATTCCAGCATTCTTGTTTTTGAATTTTTTTTTTTTTTTTTTTTTTTTTTTTTCTTTCTGTTATTCGCATCTCACAGACCATGGGTTAGATTTTGCATTTCCTAGCAATTCAGGATTTAGATGTCATTAAAACTCTAGGAAAAAAATTATAATATATAATGGAAGTAATTTTATGTTCCAATACAAAGAGGGTTGGTGAAATCTACAAAAAAAAAAAAGTCAGTCATTTGACAATCTGCCTATTTAACATTACATTTATATACAAAGAGGGTTGGTGAAATTTACAAAAAAAAAAAAAAAAAAAATTTCAATTGACAATCTGCCTACTTAACATTACATTTAACCAGAAAAGTGCTAGATGGTTATAGTTCATAATAGTTGGACCAGTCTGAAATCACTCCTGCCAGCACTAAATGCCCATTGCATACATCACAATAACCATATGCTCAGTAGAAGAGTCCCTAGTTTACAGACCCCCAATGATCTCATTCTGCATTTCTAAGGCAAATATTTTAGCATCAAGTGGATAGTCCAGTCTAGATGGATAGTACAGTCAAAGTATTCCATAGATTGGATGGCAAAAACTAGTTTATAATATTATCAAAAGTAGGCAAGCCTATTTTATGCCCATAATCGGATGGTCAGAATGGTAATGTAATGATCAGCCCCCTAATTCACTTTGTATAATAGGCAGGATTCTCAATTTTTTACTAGCTCCAAGCAAATACTCTTATCGGGTGGGAAATAAACAGGGGCAAGACAATCTCAGCTGATTTTTTTTTTTTTTTTTAATTTCAGATGGTGAGGTCTGAAATTTTCAAATATCCTAGGGAGGGCACCCAATTCACTAGTGACAAAAGAAAAATCCTACTGAAAAAGATGCATTTTGCCTCTCATCTAATTTTCATATACATGGGGAATGCTTATGGAGGAGAATCGGAGCCAGGTAGGATTTTTTTTTTGGTGGCTTTCTTAAGTTTACCATTGGGAATGGGCTCAGGAAAGATTCTGGCACGATCTTTGGTGCAATGACTCTAGCCTTATGGAATGTTCTCAGAATTGTGTAGTGTCAGTAAAAAGAATGCATCTGTTGCCTCTTGCTTGAGTGGTGGGCGCACTTGGATTCTCATTTTCATAGGCCCTTTCAAGATAGGGAGTTGGAAGAAATTCATAGTCTCTCTGACATGTTGTATTCTCACCTACCTCAAGGATATGGTGATGACCAACTTTCTTGGAGAGAGTCAAAGGTTCAAGGTACACTCTTTCTATGAGCATCTTAGAGGATCTAAATAAGTTCAATTTCTCCTTGGAAGAGCATTTGGTGTGTAAAGGTTCCTCATAAGGTAGCTTTATTTGTTTGGCTGGCAGCACTGGGTAAAATTATTTGATAGTGAATAATCTTTGTAAACACTCATTTTGATTGTTGATTGGTTCTGTATGTGTAAAAGAATTGAGAGTTTGTTAAACATCTTCTAGTGTACTGCCCTTTGGCCATGGACTTGTGGTCCTTTCTGTGCTCTTTGGTGTCTCCTGGGTCAGGCCAAAAACTGTGCTTATGTTACTGGAGTGTTGGCAATGAACCTTTCATCATCCTTGGCACTTGAAAAATTGGAAGGCTACTTCTTTGTATGTATTGTGGACCATTTGGCAGGAGAGGAACAGAAGGACCTTTGATGGCATTTATTTGTTTTTCAAAAAGGACCTTTGATGGTTTTTAGAGTAGGTCAAATGATTTTGAGATCACTGTGTAGATGACCTTTTTGGGCAGTATCCAACCATCTTATTTAGATTTTTTAGACCTAAATTTGAGGGTGTAATTGTTTAGGAGTAGGCCAATCCACAGCTTGAGTTTTTGACTTACTTCCTCTCTTGAATAAACGTATTTTACTTATCAGAAGAAAATGTGATGCAGGACATGTGGCCCTAGACTACTTGCAAAACTTTTTTTTTTTTTTTTTGATAAGTAGACTGACTACTTGCAAAACTTGAACACTAGAAGGGTAAACAGGCCAACCATGAATCACAAAAGATTCCTACTTGATTCCCTAGGAAGAACATTGACTCATTTTTTCTAGGAATGTAGCAATTCTATTGATTTGATTTCATGTAAAGTTTGATTCTATGTTTAGAACTTTAGCAAGCTTAAGGACTATAAGTACCAACAATAAGAAGTCACTCACATTCATCTTGTTGATTAATAATATTTATGAAGTAAGACACATTTAGGATGTCTATTTTCTGTGTGCTTGTTGTAGACTTAGGGTTAGGAGAATTTGTAAATTACAGCTTAGCAATTTAGAAAGACAGATTAGGATTCAACAATGGCTATGGTTTTAGTAGGAAAACAAAAGATCTCATTTAGGGTTGCAAAAGAGGTAAGAAGAAACAAACATCGAATTTGTCTACAGGCTATGAATAGTGCACTTATATATATATATATATAAATGCTCTTTCTTGAATTAGTAGCATTAAGATTCCTAGTTTGACTAGTAAACTGAAAACCTAATAAAAGACTAACTAAAACCTAAAGCAAATAAAACCTAAGATACTTAAGATCTCCTAGAAAATTCAAGACTCAACTAAAGTACCAAAATTGTGGGAATCACAAAATAGAAACTCAAATAAAAAACTTTTTTAGCCATTAAAGACTCATTCTTAGACCTTTAAAACCACATAACTCTTACTTCATTTGGACTTCACACTTGGACCCCATAAACTAACTCTCGAATAGACTAATTTGCAAAGTAATAGCAAATTAATTTGCATGGCTGTATCAATAGTAGCATAAATAGTGTGCATTAACAGTACCACAAGAAAGAAAAGAAAGGAGAAAGGTCACACTAAGGCACACAAGCCTTTCACAACCAAGTAATCAATTCTTATTATTCAACTGCGTCTATCTTATTTGAGTACAATGACACTTTAATATAAATTCAAAATCTTAACTTTTGTAAATATAACCAGAACTCCTACTTTGGCTAGTAAACAAACTCTTTTCTTTTTAGAAACGAGGATATCCAGAGCTCTTCAAGCACTTGACTCTTGACTTGGGTATTTGTAGTCCCCCATCCCACATACACTAGGTTATTACAAGGAGGATTCCTTTGGTGGTGACTCTAAGATGCTAGCTAGAAGTTTCAAAACAGTGAGGCCTTGAGAACCATTGACCCAATACCCTTGGCGTCAACAAACTTCAGATTTAAATAAACAAGAACACGAACATAAAAGCCGATGAACGAAATTAAACTTATCCTATTAATAAAATAAACCCAAGGCCCACAATTATTACCCGCAACTGACAATTATAGAATTATGAAAATACCCTTGATCTACCAAAAAAAAGAAAAAAAACCAAATAAAACGTAAAATAAAACACTAATGACCTCATTAATTACCACAATTACTTATTCTTGAGTTCTGCCTTAATCTTAGGCTTCCAAGAAGATAGTTTTCCTCCAATTATGCAAATACTGACAATTTATGTTTTTCTCATGTTACCTTGTGGGTAAAAGGTTTTCCACTAGTGAATTCTAGGGTTCAAGCAATTTTAGGCATTGGTACAGTCATTCCAACACTTCCATCATATTTCAAATTTGAACTAAGAAGGAAAACAAATCGGTTACCTTTTTATGTAGAACAAATATTACCTGTGCATCAGTACCTCCAGCACCAGCTGTGATAGAGATAACAGCACCTTCTCTGTCATAAGGACCAGAAAGAAGTTCTGTCAACTCGTATCGATCCAATGCCTTGTTCAATTCTTTGATGAGACTGGCAGCCTCTTCAAGAAGTCCAGTATCTGTGGAGTTCATCTCCACAGTTAGCTTAACAATGGTTTCTGCCTCTTCAACCTGCATTCAATTTATCTTGGTCAATATGCTCTACAATGTCTGATGAAAAATAACGTAGATCTTAGAAGTTCACTACATCAATCAGATCCAAAAGCACATGCACAGCATGAAACATGAATAGTTAGTTTGGCCATGTGTCAAGTGCTTCTCCAAAGTTGAGTAGCCCTTTTCTTAGCCAACTTGGTCAACAACTAGTTCAACCTGAAAACAAATACCAGAGGACACTTCCACATTTCCAACTAAGATGGCACCCCATACATCCAACCAGAACATGATTTTTACATTAACTACGTGGTCTGACCAGGTTAGTCAACTTGGTATGACCCAGGAAGAAAAGTTTTGACAGGGCTTTGCTGTGAAAAAATCCATAGCTTGGTCCAGACCAGGTTCATAAGTAAAACGCCTTCTCTTAACCATAACAGTCTGTGAAGATATATCACCCCCTATATCACATCACCCACCAAAGATGAGTAAAAAAAATCATCAAGAATACAAACAGCTAATCAAGTGTCAATCTCAATCTTCTCCTTTCCTTTGATGGGTTGCAAGATAAAAATAACGAGCATACTAACAAGTCATTCTAACAATTATGGATTCCTGCATACTATGAACTTATGTAGATGAGTGACATAATGAAATAATACATCAAAATACCAGGCTTCATGATCAATCTAGGGTTTTGAAAGCAACTGCAATACGAAATCCTGGACTGAAAGTAACAGAAAACTTATGTACCTGGGTTTTGAACTCGGTAAGCAATTTTATCTTATCTTTGACATCAGTTAGTGCTGAAAGGGTTTCTTGAGCTTTATCTCGATCATCCCAAAGAGAGCTATCGGCTGCTTTCAACTCCAAAGCTGCAAGTTCTTTTTGTAATTGCTGCAGACCAGAAGAGGCTCTAATATCTTCAACACGTGCTGAGGTAATTTCTACATTCCTCCTCAGGGAATAAAAATCTGCTAGGAACACCAGAGCAGTTACAACAGTGTTACCAACTAATCAAAAATTCAACTTAAGAAGGAGTTTAAAGAAGCAGCACAAAGCCTTGGCTTTTAGGGTAATTCCATGTGCCAAAGGTCGGCAAAGTCATGAAACAATTATTCTAAATCATTCTAGACACAAATCACTCCAAAATTATTAGATTTTCAAAGTTGTTTATAATGCTAATACAAAAGGTGTAAATTATTATTTTTGATGAATGGTGTAAATTATTAACCAAGACAAGAAGTGAGCATACATTTGAGTACCAAAATCTACTGATGAACAGGTACAAGAAGTTGAAAGAGAGAGGAAATTGTTAACTAAAGTAACAAAAAATTGCCACAGGGTCATGTCAACACCAAGTAGTAAGTGAATCACACGAGGCAAATCCAAACAAATTATTTCAAATCTTTGACCTACGTTTGAAGCATATAAGAGTATTCAGGGTGGATTAATCAATAACTCCAGAGTTCAATCTACATCAGATAATTGTTTGATCTGCAATGTCAAAGGGAACTAATCATTTGAAAACTTAGGCCGCAGGAGTCTAGATGTATCTTAGAAAATATTACTTTTATCTTTCACAATTTTTCTGCTAACAAATCAGATGATCCTTCAATAAAGAAAACATGACAAGCATTTCTAGACATGTTAACAATTCACTACTCTTATGGCCTGTTTGGATGAAGGGGGGAAGGAGGAGGAGTGGAGGGGAGTAGAGTAGAGTTGGCTAAAAATAAGCTAATTTTGTGCTAAATCTACTCTACTCTACTCCCCCTCAATCCAAACGGACCATTAGTTCAACTTTAAGAAGTCCAAAACACATGGAAGCAAAATTATATCTAAACTAAATATTATTTCCTGTCCATTAAATAAAAATAAATACCCAATTTATGTACTGTCAAACAGAAGAGTGGCAGTGTAGTTATAAATTCTAATAAACCATCTGACAAATTCAAAACTGAAAAGTGAATATAAACCAAATTCATATAAACACAACTAACCTTGCATTGCCCATTCTCTTGCATCGGCATCAGCCCCAACACTCAACTGGCTCTCTGGTGTTGCAAATAAAACTATGGCAAAATCCAAATAACAACTGACTGAGTGAAATAAAGCCATTCTAGAATTCATTCTCAAAGTAACAACCCCAAAATTTTGGAATTAATGCTTGGTTGTATGTGGCCAAGACTGACTAATCTATGGAGAATCAATAGCCGAACCCAAAATTTTGGAACTAAAACTTGGTTATCATTGTCGTTGTTATGTATTAGAGACAAAAGCATTAGATTTTCAAATGATAACACAATTGTGAAAGAGCATATTATAAATAAACCTCTCACTACCTTCACAATTAAAATTTTACTTACAATATTAAAGAAGCTCGATAGTTTATCAATTACCACACAAAAAAAAGTTTTGAGAGAAAGAGTCCCATTGATAAAAAAAAGCAAGAATAACATGAACCCCATGAAGCTTTATCTGAGAGAGACTATTTATTCCTCTCACAATGAACAGTACAAAATAGGACAACCCCAGAATGGTTTAAGAAGAATTGTACAAAACCCACAACGCACTTACAGAAAAGTTGAGAAAAAAACATAGCCAACAACACAAACACACCAAAAAAGGACTTGGAATTCACTTACCCAAAGGAGGAAAGCGAGAACTAGTTGTAGCAGTAACATTGGTGAAGAAAGCGAAGTTAAGAGTGGGTTTATGTGGTGGAAGTAGTAGAGACAATGGTAGTTGATGACAGTAGTTTGAGAGTTTGGAGGGTTTGAGATTGAGAGCAGTAATTGAGCTGTTCAGAGCTCCCAGGAGACTACAACAACTCTCCATGTTATGGCTTTTGTTTTGTGGCCTTCCTGTCTCATGGTATCTGATCTCTGAGCCATAAACAAAGGCTAAGAAAATAAATAAAGAGGAAAGCAAAATTGACCGCCTGTAGTTTTGTGACTTATCATAAACTTTTTATTTTTTTAGTTTCTAACAAATAACTAGAATAAATTTGTAAATATAAATAAGGCATCCTAAATTTTTTTAAAACAGTATATCTGAAGAAACTAAGGGGTTATTTGGATTTTCAGTTTCCATTACCCATAATTCTGTTTTCATCATCCATAACTCAAAATATATGGGTCCTATAGCTGAATGGTTTGTTTGGGGATGTTTTCAGTTTTTGTTTCCATCACTCAATTCTCTAATCTTTGAGTGATGAGTTATGAAAACTGAAAACACATACTTTTTTTTTAATACAAGATAGAATTCTACTCTAACCTAATCTAAGTGTATATGTGTGTAAAACTGGCCCCATACTTCTTGTCACTTAGAGACTAAACTCACCGAATCTAGTATGAAACACTGAAGACCGAACCACTAAAAGAAGAAGAAGAAAAAAAAAAGAAAAAAAAAGAAGCTTTGAAGACCGAACCAGTAAAAGAAAAAAAAAAGAAAAAAAAAAGGAAAGAAAAGAAAGAACTGAAGACACGGAACCAGTGGAAGAAAAGAAAAGAAAGAGCAGCTTATACTGAAAGAAAAGAAAAGAAAAAAAAAAAAAGAAGAAGAAAGAAGTGAGCTAGACCGAACCAGGAGAAGAAAAAAAAAAAAAAAAAAGTCAAACGGTCAAAAGTTGCGGCTGTGGGTCACCTCAACCCCTGACACCAACCAACATCTCCTTCTTTTTCTCTTTCTTTCTCTTTGTTTTTGCTTTCTGACACCAACCAACATCTCCTTCTTTTTCTCTTTCTTTCTCTTTGTTTTTGCTTTCTTTCTTCCTCATTTCTGCTAATTTCTCTCCATAGCTTCCTTCACTCTTTCTTTTTTATCTCTTTCTTTTTTTTCTTTCTAACTCCTCACACTGGTGCTTCTTCCTTTTTCTTTTTTCTTTTTTTTGGCGTTAAAAGGGATTTTATTGCAACCGGTGCTTCTTCCCAGTGAGTCTTAACTTGTGCTTCTTCCTTTCTTCTTCATGATGAACACAATGCACTGCACCAGATCTGCCAAGCATCTCAGGTGATTCTCGCTCCACCTCTCTACCCTCCACCAGATCTGTAGAGTTCTCTCTATCTCCTTGGCAAGATCAATTTTTTTTCCTCTTTCTATCTTATGGGTGCGGAGTTTGGATTTGAGACAGGGTATGGATATTTGAGACATAGGTGTGTAAGTGTGGCTTAGATTTATGGTGTGACTATAATGGGTTTAGATCTGAGATGTGGGTGGCTATTATAGGTTCAGATTTATGGTGTGGGGTTCGGATTTGATTTGGGCATCAATGGTTTATGTTTGTAACTTTGTACGTTTAAGAGGGTCTGTATTTGTGATTTTTGATTTGGGTATTTGTGGGTTTTGATTTAAACATTTATGAGTACCTATGAGTTTATGTTTGTATTCATTTGTGTTTGTATGTTTATGAGGGTTTGGCTGTAGGTTTGGGATAGGATTGTTCTTGTTGATGTGTGTGGACATGAGAAATGAAAGAGAAAGATGACAACTTCAATGAGAAAAAAGAAAGAGTGAAGAAAATGGTGGGCAATGAAGGTGAGGCGGGTAGGTTAACAGAAGTCTCTGACCAATTGCTCAGGTATGGGTCCCACAAAAAGTAAAAAAATTTGAGTGATGAGAAACTGAAAATATGTGCCAAACATGTAGGGTTTAAGAAATTGGAGTATTTTAAGTGAGGAGTGATGAGTGAGGAGTGATGAGTGACGAAAATTGAATGAGAAGTGAGGAGTGATGAGTGATAAGTGATTTTTAAAAAAAAAAAACCAAACAGCCCCTAAGGACCTGAGTTATCAAAACTCGTAATTGAGTTATCAAAACTCGTAATTGAGTTATCAAAACATATGGGACCCACACAAATTTTTTTGTTTGGCTTAATTTTCACATTGTGTTTCCATCACTCAAAACTCACAAATTTTAAGTTAGAGTGATGGAAATAGGAAACAACAAATGGGTGTTTTCAATTTTTGAGAATTGAGTTTCAGTGGCATTTTTGTAAAATTAAGCAAAGAATGGGACCCACCTGTATGACTTGTCCCATTAAGCAACCCATTCTTCTCTTTGTCTGATCTCCTTCTTCATTTTTTTTTTCTTTTACCCAAAACTCTCTCTTCTCATTGACCAAGAGCTCTCCTTCTCTTTTTTTGTGCCATCAAAGAGAGAACAAGACTAGAGATTAGAAGCTTCGCCGGCGATAGGGGTCGGAAGCTTACCTAGAGATCGAAAGCTTCGCCAGAGATCAGAAGCTTGCCTAAATCTCGAGATCGTCGGATCATAAGCCCAGGGCAGATCGTGAGCCCAGGAAGAGATGGTTGAGTTTGGGTCTCCGATCTAAGGATTTGGGTTTGGGTTTTTTCTTGTGGTTGTGGTAGTTTGAGGCTTGGGCTGTGGTGGAGCTTGTTCGCTTGGATTTTTTGTTGAAGGTTGTGGTTTTGGTTGAGGGCTGTTGGTGGATTTGGATTTTTTATTCATTCGAATTTTTTGGTGGAGGTTGTGGTTGTGTTGAGGGCTGTTGGTGGTGGTGGTGGTGGTTGTGGTTGTGGATTTTTGGGTTTGCCGTTGGTGGTGGTGGATGAAAGGTTTGCTTTTGGTGGTGGTGGAGCTGGGTTTCGGTGTAGCTAGGTTTGAAAAGCAGAAAAGAAAAGGGACGCGGGTAGCAACCGTATTCTTCTGTGTAGTGTCAATGGGTGGGTCCATCATTTTGGCAAAAAGTGGAGCTAAAAACTAAGATACATGATTGAGTTTTGTGACAAAACAAAAGTGTTGGATTTTTTGAGTGATAGTGGAGTTTAGGTTATGAGTTATGGGTTTTGAGTTTAAGTTATGAAAATTAAGTACTGAGTTATGAAAATTGAGTGAGCCCTAAACCAAATGAGCCCTAAATAAATTTCAACTGACCATGTAAATTGAGAGAGTGAGAGACTTTTTTATTTGCTAGAAATGAAATGATAGGATCTAGGGAGAAATAGAGAGGACAGATTAGCTATTGCATATCCAGGGTACATTTCTTGATATTAGTGTATGGTTCCACTACTGGTTTTTGTGGTAGTATTGAAGTTTTGGATATCAGTATTGCACCTTGCAATACCCCGCCTCTCCACATGTAAACTTTTTTATTATTTTTACTTTCAACTTTGATTTTTTTTATTTTATTTTTTTACTTTTTTTTATTTAATGCCAAAAATTGAAAGTTTTTTTTTTTTTTTTTTTCCAGTTCTTAATCACAACCCTTGATAGTTATTGCATCAAGTGCAATACTATAAGTAATGCCTCTAATCTTAGCCTCTAGTTTTAATAAGGATTGAGACAAGAGATATGCTATTAGGCTATTAGCTCATACGGATGAGCAAGGTGTAATAAGAGATAAAAAGCCAAATTGATGAGGGTATTTTTGGTAAGAATATTGGGACCCATAAAATAAACAAAGCCTATCAGGAAAAAGCTAATTGTTCCTATAGAACTGTCGGTCTCACAGGAACTGATGGTTTCCCTAGAAAACCAACGACTCTGCAAATGAATAGCAATAAAGCTGATGGGCACGTCCCCTTGACAAACTAACGGAAGACCTTTAACCGATGGAAGAGCACACTGATGGATCCTACATGGCCTTACTTGGCCTATACACAAACTCATATATGGATACATCTTGCGTATCACACACCAAGGTCCAATCACATGATTTTCACCTCCCAGAATAGAGAGTATCCCTAAGATCTCAATAGCATAAACTCCACCTTCCCCTCATAAGGAAAATCCCATTATTCTCAAGATCTGGAGCTCTTCCCCACCACTATATAAGTGACAGTTTTCTCCTTTCTCAGGTACATAGAAAATCCCTAGCTCTCTCACTAAAGAGTTCTTAGAGATTTCTCATTCACTAACTTGACCTTCAGAAGGTCTTTGATTGATACCATATTGGTGCCATCTGCTTGGTTCTTATTTCTCATTCTTCAAGTATTCATTGGTGCGATTAAGGACAATCAACTCACTAACGATTTTGTGCATCATCAGTTGCTGCCGTCTGTTGGAAACAAGTTGTTAGGACATATGTGATTCATTTTAAGAACATATATCATTTAGAATTGGTTAATCCTTTGACAAAACGCACTTTACCTGTAATTGGGTAAATCTAGGATGTGTTTAATACTTCAAGGAACAAGAGTTCAAGTTCAAGTGTTAAAGCCATGCAAATATGTCTAAGAAACAAGTGAAGTGCTAGATTTTAAAGTTCGATAGCTAGCTCGACAGATAGAATCTATCGAGGTTTAAAAGGCAACTTTAACCTGAGGCTCGATAGTTGTTCGATAGATAAGTTATCTATCGAGACTTAAGAAAATCAGTTTTTCAGATCTAATTTCATTCCAATCTGTGTGTACATGTTTAGATTTTATTTTCTCACAACCTTAAATATATATAAAGATTATTTTAAGGGTCATCAAAGGTGGCACAGTTGCACGAGTATAGAGAAAAGTGTTGTTCATGCAAATTATGACCAGAGACAAAATTTGTCTTAGTTCTTCTTTCTCTTGAAGAGGCTACTGCGTTTGTACGCCGTTGGATTTTATGACCAAGGAGCTTCGTGATCTTCATCGTGTTGATGAACTGAAGAACTTTGTAGCCAACATCTTTCTCAAGTTGATGATTAAGTCACGTACTGAGATCCGCGCATCTATTGGTTAGTCACGTATTGGGAGTCGTGGATTGAAAAGGAGAGATTGTCACTACAGTATAAGTCCAATTGGGTATTGGGGTAAGGGTTCAACTGTAGGTTGGTATAAGGTACTGGAATTCCTTTACTTATAACCGCTTGTTATGATAATAGTAAATTCTCGGGAGTGGTGACCTTAAAATCACCCGGTGGGGTTTTGGTCTTGGAGGTTTTCCCTATTCGTAAACAGGTGACCGTGTCAAATTTAATTTCCGCTACATTTAGTTAATTGGTGATTTGTTTGTGCTACCACACGTTTTGCATGTTAATTGGATTAATTCATTAAACTAGCTAATTAATTAATTAATTTATCACAAGAGGTCAATATATTCTTGGCCTATCAAGTGGTATCAGAGCATGCACACTCTGATTAGGATCAATCTTTATTGTACTTCATTTATTTGATGGCACAAATTATGCATACTGAAAAGTACGCATGAGAACTTTCTTGCAGTCCTTAGATGAGAAAGTGTTGTAAGCTGTGGAGATATGCTAGACCAAGCCAAAAGAAGCGCCAACCGATTGGGATGATGCTAAGATCAAGGTAGTAAACTTCAGCAGGACATTGAATGCTTTATTCAGTGCGGTCATGAATGAGGTGTTCAAGAAGATATCCTCTACAGAAACTATGAAGGAAGCATGGATTATCCTCTAGACAACCTATGAAGGAACCAAGGCTGTCAAGGATTCGAAACTTCAGAGGCTTATTACAAGCTTCGAAGAGATCAAAATAGAGGAGAATGAGTCATTCGATAAGTTTTATGCCAAGCTCAAGGACATAGTGAACTCAACCTTTAATCTTGGGGGAAACCATTCCCAAACCCAAGATTGTTAAAAAAATGCTCAGATCTCTACCCGAGAGATTTCATGCTAAGATCACCGCAATTGAGGAATAAAATGATATTGATAAAATTCCTTTAACAAAACTAGTTGGCAATCTACAGACCTATGAGTTGGGTTTGTCTAGGATCAAGAAATTGAGCAAAAGCAAGAGCATGACACTAAAGGCCAAAAGCAGTGACACCGATGAGTCTTCTAATGATGAAGATTCTAAAATGAAATCCTACATTTCAAGGCAGTTCAAAAATTTTATGAAGAATGCCAATGGCAAAGGATTGTGACAAAGACCGCAAGTAGTCCAGTTCGTTTCGGTTCAAGAGCTAAGACAAAGGGAAGAAGGATGCTAGGGAAGGCAGTTAGTAGAATGTTCCCTTAAGACCCAAGTGTTTCGGGTGTTAAGATTTTGGTCACATGAAACAAGAATGCCCTACGTATCTCAAGACCATTAGGAAGAGCAAGGCACTTGCTACTACATTGAGCAACATCGAAATTGAGGATGATTTGGACAATGAGGATGATGGAATCCTGAATTCCTTCACACCCATTGTCAATCCTATTGAGGGGATTGTAGAAAATATGGATGAAGAAGAGGACTTAGTGGAGTCTAAGTTTGAGAAGGTGGATGAATAAGATGACATCCACACAGCCTATGCAAAATTATACAAGGTCTTCGAAAAGCATGAGAAGTTGTATAGGTTGGCCACTAAGAAGCTTAGTGATATGGAGCTTGAATGAGAAGAAATCTCCATAAAGTTTGATGAAGCCAATCAGACTATTGGAGCACTGAGATTTGAGAATAATTTCTTGGTTGAGAAGACCAAGAAGCTTGAGGCAAAGCTATTCCAAGTCAGAGCTTAGCTGGAGAGGACTTCAGGTGCAAAGCTTGATAAGCTGCTCAACCATTAGAAATCTACTTCTAATCGAACTGGTTTAGGGTATAATTTCACTTCTCCTAATACAACTTCCTCTAGTACTATTATTTTTGTTTCTCCTGCTAATAATGTTTAATTTGGGAACACTGATGTCAAAACTGTTTTAGGTAGTGAAAACATAGACAAGGGTAAATTTATCTTAGGAGCACCCCTTGAGCTTGCTAAGAAAGAAACCAAAAATCCTAGGGCTAAAAAGGGCAATACCCAAAAGCCTAAATAAAAGAAGAAGCATATCTGTCATCACTGTGGAGCAGCTGAACATACTTAACCTAATTGCTATAAATGGCTAGCTACTCAACAGAGCAACAATATAATCTCATCGGGAAACCAGAGTCAGTTTTCATCCTTCTTGCTCCTCTTGGAGATCTACTCAAAGCCCTCATGTTCCTTTCGAATTTGAACAGTTGCAATTCTTCCCCCACTTCACCGGTTCAATGGTTCGCTAAAAAGAAAGGTTCTTCTAATGTGTGGAAGGAAAAAGGCTCAAAGTGATTTTGTCACTTTTCTCTCTCTCTCCCTCTTTTTTTTTGCTTGCATTGTGTGTTTTGCTTTCTTGATTTAAGTCAGTTTAGTTTTATGCATTGTTTTGTTTAACATATTTTTGTTTGGTTGTTTTCAGTTTTGTTTCTTTTTCTTTAAATAAAAAAAAGTAAAATATCATAAAAATACAAAAACAGTGTGTGTTTGTGTATATTAGTACTTGTGTACCTTAAATGGCCATTGAAACAAAGTTTTCTAAACTTTGTATCTCATGTAGTTTAGATGAGCATCTCTATGCACAACTAAACAAGTGAGTTTTGTGGTTCGTGTTTGTGATGAGTAAGATTAAGTAATCTTTTGTACTTAACACTCATATCACTTTTTTGACGGGTAGGACTAGAAAATTCTAAGAGAAAGGCATAAATAATCATCTCATCACTGTTGCCTGCCAATCATGAAATGACATCTGTATGCTTCAGCATAGCAAAAGTGCAATGTCAAAAGCTAAACATAATTAGGTATTTCTTTTCTCTCTCTTATATGCCCATGCATGATATGCTTAAAAGAAAATATGTAAAGAAAATTAAAAGCAAAAAGAATAAAAATGTTTTATATGTGATTGCAAGCGTGTCTTCTAAGAGATGTAAGAGTTATAAGATGTACTTCGAAGGTGATAGTCCCCATCAAGTAGTTATGATCGTGTGTGAGTTAAATGAATTTGCTCATATCTCAAATTGTCATAACATGTAGACACTTATACAATCTTGAGATGTTTTTCACACACAACATGCAATATTCTTTGCTACTTTTGATACATGGCAGGTACAATGTGATTTGACCATCACAAGGAATACATGTGTTACTGTATGCCCACTAAACTATCTTGACATGTTTTTAAAATATAAAATTGGTTAGACTCGTTTAATGTGTCTGTGTTTTGGATCTAAACTTTACATTTTTCTTGTTGAGAGATATTTTTGAGAGTTTAAAATGTTGTTTGAATCCTTGGTTGAGTAGCATGCTTAATTGCATTCTTGTTTGTGTTTTTCTCTTTTTTGAAAAACTGTATTTAAGCATTCTCGACAGCTTCTCAATATCTCTCGACAGCTAGGCTATCTGTTGAGCCTCTTAAGCTTCCTTTCTCGATAGCTACTATCGTAATTTCGATCCATTAATGGACCTGATCATGTGGTGTAGGTTACTTTGATATATCAGGAGTGAGATCTAAAGTAATGGTTAAAACCTCAGTATGTTGGGCAGCCACATTTAGTGTTAATGGAACATATATTCTCAATATAGAATTCATAATCTTTTAACGAAGATATAAATATTCCCTTGAGATAAGTTTAATGGGTTCAGTTATTCAGAGAGTAAGGCCTAACTACTTTGGTAAGAAATTACTAAAGTATATATTTATGAAATTAGATTTCATAAATATATAATGAATAACTTTAAAAGATTAAATTGGGTACTCAAGGATAAGACGTAGTAATTTTCAAAGTGGCAGTCTACATTCATGATTTTGTATTACTATGAATATTTTATGAAGGGGCTAATTTCATAAATCTGTAATGAATAACTTTAAAAGATTAAACTGGATACTCAAGGATAAGACGTAGTAATTTTCAAAGCGGCAGTCTATATTCTTGACTTTGTATTACTATGAATATTTTATGAAGGGGTTGCGTGTACAATAAAGTCTTGGGATATAATTTTTTAATAAGGCCTAGAGTGCAATTATATTTATATAGTGGTATTAAATATAATTAATTGTAACTTTGGACTCGTCAAAAGTTGACAGAAAAGCCCAAGGCCCATTGGAGCTAGTGTCTTATTGGTCCATTTTGGTCCCACTCCAAGCCACACACTAAAGCCCAATAGGCTGGCCCAATTAGATAATTAGTTAGTTATAAAAAGAGAAACATACAAAAATTTTTTATTAGAAAAAAGAGAGAGAGTAAGGCACACTTTCATTCTCCCTTTTGGAAATTGATTGAGAGATCACACTTCTTGAGCATAAAGTGGAATTGGAGTGAAGATTAAAAGTGTTCCCAAGTGCTTCTAATCTTTGTTTTGAATTACTCCACACCAAAGTACGCTATCTTGTTCTTAAATTTTGAATTTTGCATAGTGTATGTTATCAATCATGAATGAAATAGATCCATGTTTGTTACTTTCGCTGTGTGTTTTGTATGAGATACAAAACTAGGTTTTCCAACAATTGGTATCAAAGCCAGGTTTTCATATCATTATTGTATAGCGTGTGATTGGATTTTAGAAAACCATTATCTTTGTGTTTTCAAATTTCTGCATAAAGATATTATTCCATAAACCTTGTGTGCATTGATCAATATATGCGATATATTGTTTTGCATGACACTAAGAGTGCACGGATTGGTCATTCATTCAATAACCATTAATGGAAATCTTAGTTTGTAAATAGTTATTGAAATGGGGTTAGTTATTCTCATGACCGATATAGATATATATATATATATATATATATATATATAACTACCTTCTGCGCTTGGATATAATTGCTATGTTAATGAACCACTTGGATTCTTTTGCACTGCTTGGAGTGCATATTCTTAATTGCACAGCTTGGTTTTTATTGCATGGCTTATATTTTATAAAATGCCTTGTTTTATATGGATTGCATGCTATAGCCATTTTGCATCTGTTAGTCATCTTGGTTTTTAAGGATTCTTACAATCCATACAGTATATATATATATATATATATATATAATGTAATATAAAATCATATATTACATATATAAATCCATATATTATATTATATATAATGAAATATGGATTTTTAAATGTAATATGAGTTTATATATATTTATATATATTAATGCTAGGATTATGAAATTTATTTCTAATGAGATTAGGATTATGTTTTCAAGGGTTTCTAGCATTATTATAGTTCTTGATCTTAAAAACCTTTAATTTAAAATATCTAGTGGGAGAGAGATACAAGGGTTGCATCTCACAGTCTCCATTATCAGTTCATAGTAGTGTGGGTAAACACATCGTCTTGGCGTATATGCCTTGCGATCCCAAAGGAGGGTGTTTACTTCATAGTACTACAAGTGGATGAAGGTGCCACGGAAATTAAATTTTGCCACTCTATGTTTGCATGTGAAGGAAAGCTGTAAAGCATGTGAGGAAAGCGGTAAAGCCTCATGTTGAAAATACCTCAAAGCCTCCCTTTTGAAAAATGATGTTTGGAAAAAGATTTTTTGCTCTTTGAAATCAATCTACTAGGATATAGTAGAAACCTTTTTCAAAAGGAAAGCCCCGGAGGCCAATGTTAATTTCTGTGTTTTTGATAGCCAATGTCCAAAGATTATGGTTTTATCAAAAGCTCTAAAGGCTAAACTCTCAGCAATCCCTAGTGGAGTTGCCAGTTTATCGACGCCTAGCCTCGATTGAAATGGTGCAGCGGAAAAACTCGCCACCGTCGTCACAGGCCCTCGTTCGACCACCCGCCATGGCGACAGCTCCCGTACGCGCGGGGCCCTATTGGAGGGCCCCTCTCAATTAGGCATGGTGTAATGGTGTATGTGTTCGCGTAGAGTTTCGGGTGCTTTCTCTTTCGGTGGAGGAATGTAAGTCTACATTTGGTGTTATGGTAGGAATTTGAGCCAAATTTTAGGTGATTACTAAAGGTGAGTGGAGTCGCCACCAATCACTGGGTTTTTCTAAGGTGTGATTGGTCACCCGTTTCTAATTGATTTTATTACAGATTCTAGATTAAGAAAAATGGCATTTTTCCTAATCTAATGTGGTCGGCAAAAAATCTTGATTCTTAGGTCCGGAAGTTTGGTTACGTGTGGGAAAGGTGTTAGGCACTCCACAACGCCTGTCCAAGGATAGTCCTTTGTTTTGATAAAACCTTAATTTTTAAAAATTGACAGTAAAAACATGATTTTGGCTTTGGCTTTTGGGGCTTTGCATGCATAGGGGCTTTGGGGTTTTGGCTTTTGAAAGGGTGTCGTCCCAATCTATGCTTTCCAAAGGCATTCGAGCAGAGTACCAGATTTCCACAGCGAAAATCCAACAACATGTCACCTTACTTTCGTGGCAGAAATTAGGAATCGCTTGCCTTAAGTGACACGAACTGTGACAATCACACCAAAACGGGGCGTGCAGGTATATATATACATACAACATGCAGAATGCAAGCATACAAAGCGGAAAGTAAATGCCTACATCCCTAGAGTATGGCCTAAAATATAAGTGTAGGAAAAAAACAGCGGTCACCATACTCTAGAGATGAGGACGAATGGTACATGGCATAATATACCTAATACAACCCATCTAAGAGAGAAAGGGAGGAGGAAGGAAGCAGTTTAAAAGAGTACATAACCCAAAGGGAAAGGCTAAACTCCTAACCCTACTGAGTGCAACTGCTTGGCTCCTATTGACATGCTTGCGCTTGCAACCTTTTTGCTTATGCCCGGGAGACCGTGCCCTAGCTCTGTATGTCCTTACTCCATGTGCATACATGCAAAGGCAAAAACAAGAAACCAACAGACAAGCAATGAAAGGAAAAGATGCAAAGAGTGTATGAAAGAGGCATAAAGCGGATAAGCATGACAGGCCTGGATTGAATGTCCATAACTTCATTGTGTTGAAGTAAGGACGACACACTGGAAAGCAAGACTCATGCATTGACATGTAAGCAAGTGTGTAAAGATGCAAAGAAAGCTAATGAGTGGCACAAACAAGCATATCATCGCATGGAGCGAAAAAAAGGAAAGGTATGCACGAAGCAACCGGCATCATGGTGATGCATCCTAAGTGATCACATCCAAACAAGGCCTTAAGGGCACCGAATTTAACCACACAACCACAAGGTGTCAAACATGGTAAAGCCTAGAACTAGAGAGACTAACACAAGCATAAAGCAGAGAAGTAAGCAAGCATAGACATGAAAATAGGGTGATCCAAACCCTTTGATATTGGCCAAGTCTTTGTTAGGATGTGTATCCTTAAATCTTATTCTATGATGCTATGTATGACATTATATATGACTTAATGTTGTGTTTAATAAAGTTGTTGTTTATTTTTATCTAAAATAATGGTAACATGAATATTTGGACATTATCATACAGTCCATGAGATGCACAGTATGTGATTTATGTGATTTAGTCACAGAAGATATAAATCACAAGTTCTTTGTAAACTCAGAATTTATAGTTTGTAGTCGGTGATGAAATTGGGCATTTCATCTGCGAAGACTATAACGTATCAACTAAGATGATTTGTCTTGATCATGGAAGTGGAGACTTCTAGTTGATATGTTGATATGTTTTAAGTGTTAAAACATATTGAACTGGACCGTGTGAGATTTATTATTCTCCTAACGACTGTCAAATGAATAATAAATCTCACGACTTTTATTTGCATGAACTCTTAATCTTGAGAGAATAATGGACCTGATCATGATGTGTAGGTTGCTTTGATATATCAGGAGTGAGATCTAATGTAACGGTCAAAATCTCAGTATGTTAGGCAACTATATTTAGTGTTGATGGAACATATATTCTCAAGATGGAATTCATAGTCTCTTAATGGAGATACAAAATATTCCCTTGAGATAAGTTTAATAGATTTGGTTATTCAGAGAGTTAGGCCTAACTACTTTGGTAAGAAATTACTAAAGTATATATTTATGAAATCCAATTTCATAAATATATAATGAATAACTTTAAAAGATTAAACCAGGTACTTAAGAATAAGATGTAGTAATTTACAAAGTGGCAATCTACGTTCATGACTTTGTATTACTACGAATATTTTATGAAGGGGTTGCGTGTATAATAAAGTCTTGGGATATAATTTATTAATAAGGCCTAGAGTACAATTATATTTATATAGTGGTATTAAATATAATTAATGGTAACTTTGGACTTGTCAAGAGTTGACGGAAAAACCTAAGGCCCATTGGAGCTAGTGTTTTATTGGTCCCTTCTGGTCCCACTCCAAGCCACATACTAAAGTACAATTGGAAATGCCCAATAGGCTAGCCCAATTAGATAATCACTTAGTTATAAAGGGAGAAACATGCATAATTTTTTTTTTGAGAAAAAAGAGAAGAATTGTAGAGAAAAAGAGAGAGTGTGAGACACACTTTCATTCTTCCTTTGGAAACTGATTGAGAGACCACACATCTTGGGCGTAAAGTGGAATTGGAGTGAAGATTAAAAGTGTTCTTAAGTGCTTCTAATCTTTGTTTTGAATTTCTCCACACCAAGGTACGCTATCTTGTTCTTAAATTCTGAAATTTACATAGTGCATATTGTCAATCATGAATGAAATAGATCCTTGTTCGTTGCTTCCGCTATGTATTTTGTATGAGATACAAAACCAGATTTTAACCAACAATTGCTATCAGAGCTAGGTTTTCATATCATGATTGTATAATGTGTGATTAAATTTTTGGAATTTAAGAAAACCGTTATCTTTATGATACAATTTTCTGCATCAAGTTATGGTGTTGTGTTATTGTTTTTAATATTGCAAGAGGAATTGAATAGTGCCGCATGTGGGTGATTCAGTTCGTACGAGTTGTATAGATATGGATATTCTATGTATAACCGTTTGCAACTACCAATTCATGAACCAATTTAATGCATCGGATTGGACTTCTTGCATGGATGATTGCACCACTTGGTCATTCACGTATGGCTTGCATGAAATGCATGGCTTAAGTCTTAATTGCATGGTTTGAATGTTATTTCACGTCTGAACATGGCTTGCATGGATTGACTATTCAATTTTTTTTTTTTGTTTTGTCTTGCATACTTCATGGCCATGGAAAAGGAGAATCCGTATATATAGGATTCCAACCACCTAAAAGTACAATATATATATATATATGATGTAATATAAAATTATATATTACATATATATAAATCCATATATTATATTATATATAATGCAATATGGATTTTTAAATGTAATAAGGGTTTTTATTGCGTTATATATATATATATATATATATATATATATATTAATGCTAGTTTAATGAAATTTATTCCTAATGAGATTAGGATTATGTTTTTCACGTGTCTAGCATTATTGTGTTTCTTCATCTTAAAAACTTTTATTTTTAAATATCTAATGGGAGAGAGATACAAGGGTTGGATCCCACGGCCTCTATTATCGGTTCATAGTAGTGTGGGTAAACACCTCGTCTTGGCGTACATGCCTCGCAATCACAAAGGAGGGTGTTTACTTCATAGTACTACAAGATTGAACTTACCCGTTTAAAGTAGTGTGGACAAACACCTCGTCTTGGTGTATATGCCTCGCAATCCCAAAGGAGGGTGTTTTGTTTCATGGTACTACAAATTTAAACACGATGAAAGGGAGATGAAATGTGGCTACACATGACTCTAGATAATGGTGTACACTAGACTAAGTGTAATGTTAACCTCCCAAAAGAGCTATATAATTACTAGGGGCTAAAGGTAATACGGCATATTGTTAGTGTTTGATAAGAGTTATCATGATAGCACTAATAATGAGAATAGCTCTCAACCAATTAATGTGTTTATAATAAACTTGCGACCAAGGAATTATAGACATGGATTGGGTTGTTGTTGCATATATTATTTTATGGTTTTATTAAGGTTTCATATTGTATGCTTATATGCTAAATTGATAATGTCCAATTTACTTATTATATTCATGTTTATTATTTTCAGATTTAAATCATGGCATCATTTAGCCCACTTGTTGCTATTCTTAATCAAAACAAACTGACTGGATCCAACTATGTTGACTGGAAAAGAAATTTGGACATTGTTCTTACTGCTGAAGAACACAAATATGTGCTTACTCAATCATGTCCTAGCTTTCCTTCATTAGATGCTCCTCTTGAGGAAAAACAACGATATGATTGTTGGCAGAAATTTAATGAGATGGCTAAGTGCTACATCTTAGCATCTATCTCAAATGTTCTACAGCATCAAATGAAGGATGTAGAACATGCTTCGGACATCATGCAAAGTCTGAAGGAGATGTTTGGTGAACAAGGCCGTTCTACAAGGCAAGAAACCATGAGGCAAATTTATAATACCAAAATGGCTGTAGGAAGTTCAGTGAGGGAGCATTGTCTTAGGATGATTGCTAATCTGAACACATTAGAAGTTTTAGGTGCCGACATTGATGGAGAATCCCAAGTGGATATGATACTCCAGTCACTACCAGAATCATTCAAGGAATTCAGACTCAATTATAATATGAACAAAAAGATTTACTCTTTGTCTGAATTAATGAATGAGTTAGTGGTGGCAGAAGGCATCCTTGGTACTTCTAGTGGTGAAGCTAATGTGGGTGAAGCTTCTACTTCTCAACCTAAGTCGAAAGGCAAAGGTAAGAAGAAGAATAAGGACTTCACTAAGAAAAATGGTAAACAAATGAATTGTCGTAGTAATTCATCATATATTTATGAAATCCAATTCCATAAATATATACTTTAGTAATTCCTTACTAAAGTGATTAGGCTTAACACTCTGAATAACCAAACCCATTAAACTTATCTCAAGCGAATATTTTATATCTCCATTAAGAGACTATGAATTCCATCTTGAGAATATATGTTCCATTAACACTAAATGTAGCTACCTAACATACTGAGGTTTTGACCGTTATTTTAGATCTCACTCCTGATATATCAAAACAACCTGCACTTCATGATCATGTCCATTATTCTCTCAGGATTAAAAGTTCATGTAAATAGAAGTCGTGAGATTTATTATTCAATTGACAGTCGTTAGGAATATAATAAATCTCACAGCTGTCCAGTTCAATATATTTTAACTTTTAAAACATACCAACACATCAACTAGAAGTCTCCACTTTCATGATCAAGACAAATCATCTTAGTTGATATGTTATAGTCTTCGTATATAAAATGCCCAATTTCATCACCGACTACGAACCAAATTTTGAGTTTACAAAGAACTTGTGATTTATATCTTCTGTGACTTTTCACATAAATCACATACTATGTATCTCATGGACTATATGATAATGTCTCATATTCATGTTACCATTATTTTAGATTATAATAAAACAAATTTATCAATCACAATATTAAGTCATACATCATGTCATATATAATATCATACATAGCATCATACAATTGGATTTAAGGGCACTAATCCTAACAATCTCCCACTTGCCCTAAAGACTATTGTGCACTAATCTAACTCCCATTCCCTCCAAATGTGACTCGAAAGTCCTTTAAGGCAAGGCTTTGGTAAAGGGATCTGTTAGATTATTTGTACTTTCAATCTTTGCTACCATTATATCTTCACGAGCAACAATGTCTCGAATGATGTGGTACTTCCTTTGTGGAAACCTTTTTTTTTTTTAGGCTATGGAAAAATTTGGTAGTTGTGTATGGGTATGTGAAGAATTTTGATTATGGTGAAATTTTGGTGGGGCATTGGTTTTTTTGTTGTGATGCGAGTTTTTTCATGGGAAATTTTTTGGACATGTAGTTTGGTCATGGAAATTGATGAGCTGAACTTTTTGTGTTGCAAAGCCTTAAGAGTCGAGGAAATCTCAAAATGCTAAAAAGTGCATGGGCAGCGTTGTCTCCTAGCATAAAAAACATCATCAATGAAGCAGGCTTTGGCTTTGTTGAATCATGAGACATACGAATACAAAGATTTTGAGTTACTTCTCGCCTTGACAAAATGCTTCTGGGATACTACATGTACCTTCCACTTTCCTTGTATTAGGGAGGTAATGTTGACACCTTATGACTTCTCTATTATCACTGGTCTAAGGTTGGGTGGTGAAAGGATTCTTGTCAATGATTCCTTTACTTTAGCTGAGTTCAAGAAACTTCTAGGTGTAGTGCCTTCTAGAATGAGGAGTAACAATATCTCTTTATCTTGGTTATGTGAAAATATTCCTCATTGTTGGAACTTTCTTGTGTCCGAAATTAGGCAGTACTGTGAATCTGCGCTACCTAGAAAGCTTGAAAAAAACTGGACAAATTTGAAATTATGACTGGGGTAGCATGGCTTATGCTACTCTAATGCATTTCATGACCCAACTCTTTAGGCGGAGTCTTTCAAGCTTGGGTGGGGCTCCATTTGTATGGCAAGGTGAGGTTTGGAAATTTTATTGCTGTGTGTAGGCTTTTGGAAAATTATTTTGGTTTTGTCGTAATGGTGTTGTGGCATTTTTCAGGTTTGGATGTATGAGTATTTTGGAGTGGGTCATGAAACCCAGGAGGAAGTTGCCGGCATTTTTCCTTGATTTCTCCGTTGGTTGCCCCAGTACCATTTATCAGTGACCTTCAGGCGTTCTTTGAAAATTTGACGCTTGGTGATTGACAATTTGACTACTGATGACGTAAGACCTTCTTCTTCACCTCTTCCTTCTTTTTTGTACGGGATCTTTGATGCTTGATTATGGTTTGACCATTTATCAATCTAGGTTTCTTTGTGGATTTTTAGATGTCTTTAGTTCCTTAAGGTGGATGTGAGGGGTACTCAAAGTGTGAACAAGCTTTGGAGCTGAATGGTTGTCAGGAATTGTTTAAATGTGGGCATAAAGGTATTGGTATCTTGGTGATTGGATGTCGTCCCCAATTCATCACGTATATTCTCCTACAACAATTTGAGTTCCTCCTTGTCCCTCCGTTTGGTTAGCTGACTTTCTGACCGAGGCTCGTGTGGGTTTTGTTGTTCCAGGAAAAGTAGGATCTTATTTTGAATTTATTGAAACTTGTATGCAAGGTTGCTTGGCTGGCCAAATGGTACTTCTTTTCCTTTCTAAAGTCAAATCTTCATTTTGCAAATTATTTCCATATTTTTGCTTGGTGGCAAAATTTGCATGTTGAATTTTCAGCCTCCACCTTCTGAAGGAAAGGAAGAGGGAGATGAAGAGGAAGAAATTGCTTCTCCTCATCATACTGGTAGTTCTTCTAGTTCCTTTGTGGAGACTTATCCTCATTTTCTAGCATTGCAATACGATGTGATGAATCCTGATGGAACGTATAGTTCCATGCCCTTGAATAAGCCAGAGCACATATCGAATGTTCCATGGCTCGATCCAGTGTGTTCTTGAATTTTGATTTCTTCTTGGCTTATTGGATGGTTCATGATCTAGCAGATTTGTGCTTTAGGTTGATGTGGATCTTGTGGAGGAAAGCATACAGATGATATGAGGCTTGCAGTCATTGGCTTGTACTCAATCCTCCCAATATGTGCTCAATGATTTGAGTTGGGTATGCTCTCTTGATTGAATTGTATTTGATGGTGTAATTAACACCTGATTTTGTTAACTTTTCAGGCACATAGAATGGAAGCTACTGATGCTACCAAAAGAACTTTAGAGGAAAGGATCAGGAGCCTTGAACTTGAAAATTATCAATACGATCCTTACTTTTTCTCAAGTCAAGAAGGAAATACTGAAGGTGGCTCCTCTAGAGGTTGATCAAGGAGATCCTCAGGCAGGCAGACTCGAAGTCCCAATGATGTATGACTTATATTTTTGTTTTTCCTGCAAAAAGAAAGAAAGTGTTCCTCAGACAATCTTGTATTAATTTCCATGTTTAGTACTTTGTCTTTGGCATCACCTTGGATCATGTAGCAAATTTAACTAAGATAAGTTTAGGATTCGCCCGATGAGGTCTTGTAGTATCAATTTAAACTTATCTTGAATAACTTTGTGGGAATCTACACTTGCTTGAATGAGGCAAAGCCGAATGCCCCTAGTTTAAAATGAATGTATGATTTTTGAAAATCTTAGTGATGAAAATATTTTTATTTAGAAAAATGATGATGGCGCCATCCTTTTTTTAAAAAGATAAATGAGCTATGGGCGAATACCCCTAGTTTTAAAAAAAGAATGCATGAATTTTGGAAATCTTGATGATGAATTTTTTGAAAAGACGATGATGATCTTTTTCTTTGAAAGTTGCATGAGGCTTGGGCAAATGCCCCTAAAACAATGATGGTGATGATTTTTGAAAACAAGTGAGTTAGACCCATTAGAGTGTCTCACTTTGATTAAAAAAAATCTTTTTAAGTGTCAAAAAATCTAAAAAAAAGGTCCGAGAACGTGAAACTACATGGGATTGCATGGGTGTACGATGAAGAGGCTGCGTGCCACTTGGCATGTGAGGAGTGCCATTCGGCACTTTTGGAGTGCCGATCGGCACTTTTAGAGTGCCAAATGGCACTGGACCACGTTATGATGTTTGCGCCATGGTGGGCCGACTCCTTATGATTTTCCAATGCATGTTTCGTGTTTTCACATTTTTTGAAAAATATTTACTTCGTTTGTGATCATGAAACACTCTCCTAGTCA
Source organism: Castanopsis chinensis (assembly GCA_032878915.1). Classification (NCBI taxonomy): domain Eukaryota; kingdom Viridiplantae; phylum Streptophyta; class Magnoliopsida; order Fagales; family Fagaceae; genus Castanopsis; species Castanopsis chinensis. Next base: position 1,827,994 of record JAVQMG010000102.1, read on the forward strand.
GCAACAAACTCTCTGAAACCTATTTCAAATTTGATTGGGATTGATGTAGCTTATATAAATGAATCCTCCTACGACAATTCTCTGCATAAAGGTTAGCAAAATGCAATAACCACAAACAAAAGTCATCCATGGCTAGTAATCAAAAAATTTCTCGTTCAACAATTCATGATATCAACAGATGGGTTCGTAGCTTTGATTTCAGCACCAAAACCAATTTTACAGCCTTTAAACTAGAGGGAATTAAGGCTTTGAGGGATGTCAAGATCAAGTGGGACTTCCTTCGTGCTGCTGTGAAATTCTAGAACCCGGAAGATCATGTGTTTCTGTTTAACACGGCTAAACTCTGTCCGACAATTGAAGAGTTTTCTGCTATCTTGGGCTATGATCCAAGCAGAAAATCTGTTGTAGTTTCTTGTGATCCTCGGCATAAGGAATCTTTGTCTAATGCTCCCAGTCTTCCTACTTCCATTATTGATAGTATGATTGAAAGCCATATGGTGAATCTTCATGCAATTATCTCTCGGCTAATTGACAAACACACCTATAGAGTGACCGACAATATGCAAAAAAACTTCAGTTTGGCCTTATGCTTTGTACAAAAACTTTTGCTTTACTATAGGAGACATGGTTTTGTGGATGCTTGAGCCATTAGTGTTGTGAGCCAAATTAGGGATGGTGACAATCTAGTTTCTTTAATCTTGGTAAATACTCTTCTAGGATTGGATGCTGTATTTTATAGTGGAAAAACTTGAAACTTCTTAAGGAGTCCTTTGACTTTGCAGATATGGCTGATGGAACGACTGGATATGGTTCCTAAGCCTACAATTGATAATAATGGGCCTATCATTTCTCTTAATAGGGTTGTAATCAAAACTGAGTGCCAAACTTAGAGTGATTGGGTGAAGTTCTTAGGTAAGAGATCCAGTACTTCAATTCAATGGGACTGTTATTAGTGGAAGTGCCCACCCCTCTACTGCAATCTCTAGGATCAAATCACATCTTCCTTGTTAGGTTACGAAAGGCAACCTTCTATAAGGGAGATAGACTCTTGAGGTAATTCAAATATGAACAAGGAATTCCTGGTGGCAAAAGAAGGAGACCTTTCTCTCTTGTGGACACAAATCCTACTTCTGTAAAGAACATGTTATTAGGTTTAAAGATGGCTGACTAGGTGGACCAATCTTTTGTCAAGGTTCACTTTCACAAGATGACAACAGAATATTCTAACTGGCTAATAGACAAGGAAGCTGAGAGGGTTGCTATGAGAGAACAATTTCTCAAATACAACCAGGAAAGACTTCGATGAAAACAACTGTGAATTAAAAAAAAAAAAAAGACAAGGAGGGTGAAGCACCTAACACAAAAGAAATTAATGATTAGAAAAAGAAAAGACTAAAGACAAAGTGACCTTATTTTTTAACTTTGAGCATGTGTATTTAGAAGTTGATGTAAAAACTCTTATTTTTTGGAATTATTTAGGGTTTGTAGGTTAGGGATTCTGTTTATGGTATAGGCTTTTAGGGTTTGGTTTTTTATGTTTTGCTTAGGGTTTAGTTTTTTGTGTAATGACATGGTTTAATGAAATGGTTGAATTTTTGGTAAATTTCGGTTAATGGGCACATGGTGGGTTTTGGGGAATTGTGACCGGACCAATGTATGGTTGCCTATGTACCCCCTTTGATAGAAGGATCAGATCATCACGTAGTTCATTGATTTTTTATTTGCCTTAGTTTTTGCCTAGGCTGCCCTTTTGGGTTTTCAACCTAGTAGGCTTTCTCACTCTCTCTTTTTTTACTCTCCTTTTGCGTAGGTCATGCTTTCGGGTTTTCCACCTACCTTTTCTTTTTTCTCTTTTTTTGTTACTCTAATTTTAGCCTAGATCACCCTTTTGGTTTGCAACTACCACTTCAGACATGGTACTTCTTCAATTGATCCATGTTGGCTAGCCCAGTGAAATGGTTTGCATCTAAATCCATCAACCTTACTTCTCCTCTAGAGTATATCTGCTTGATAATGTATAGGTCTGCCCAATTTTTCTTGAAATTTTCGTTGTCATCTTGAATCGGGGCTCGAATTTCTCTTAACACTAGATCTCCTAACTTCAAATCTCTGGTTCTTACTTTCTTATCAAAAGCTTTCCTAAGCCTCATTTGGTATCCTTGAATGTGATACAAGGCTTTGAATCTTTTCTCACCCAACATGCATAACTGGTCGTATCTGCTTTGCAACCAATCTGCTTTGGGGATTTCACTTTCCAATACTGTCCCTAGTGATCAGACTCCCATTTCAATGGGAAGGACCACTTCCATCCCATGCACCAATGAATAAAGAGTGGCTCCTGTGGAAGATCGATTTGATGCTCTATACCCCCAAAGTGCATAGGGCAACTATAAGTGCCAGTCCTTGTAGTTCTTTGTGCTCTTCTTCAAGATTCGCCCTATATTTTTATTAGTAGCCTCAATTACTCCATTAGTCTGAGGGCTGTAGGGTGAAGATTTGTGGTGCTAAATGTTGAACTGTCACAGTTGCTCCTTTGTTTCTCCTTTAAAATGTAACCCATTGTCAGAGACAATCTCATGTGGCACCCCGTATCTGCAGATGATGTCGGTCTGAATGGATTGAGAAACTTTCTTTTAATTCAGGACTTTGTATGAGGTAGCTTATACCCATTTAATGATATAGTTTATAGCAACAAGTATGAACTCATGGCCATTGGATGCAGTTGGATGAATCTTCCCAATAATGTCTATCCCCCATGTAAAGAATGGCAAGGGTGATGTTATAATGTGCAGTGGCATGTGTTTCAGATCTCTATGGACTTGGCATTCATGACATTTGCGAACATGAGCCGCACAGTCGGCTTCCATAGTGGTCAAGTAATAGCATTGCCTCATTATCTTCCTTGACAACATGTGCGCATTCATATGTGGCCCATAACTTGACTCATGAACTTCTTTGGTTATCTGTTGTGCCTCCTTAGCGATTACACAAAGGAGATGAATTCCATCATATGATCTTTTGTAGAGCCTTTTCCACAAATAATGTAATTAGTGGACAACCTTCGGATGGTCAATTGGTCATTCTTGTCTATAGATGATGGGTATGTCCCGTCCTTAAGGTACTATAGAATGTTTGAATACCATTCACCTTCCCCATTATTTCCGTCATCTTCTTCTATTGTCATGCAGTAGGCTGGTTCTTCTTTTGGTTCCAACACTATTAGTTTGGTTTTATCTTCTTTCGGCCCATCCATCACAGATGTCATGGTTACTAGAGCATCTATGATTTGATTATGCATCATTGGCATATATTGATATTGGATCTTGCTGAATTTTGAGGCCCATTCCTAAAGACATTCATAATAAGGAATCAGCCTTTCTTCTTTGATCTTCCATTTATTCTGAATCTGAGAGATGATTAGAGCTAAATCTCTGTATACCTCCAACTCCTTCACTCCTAGGCCTAAAGCTTCTTGTAGACCCATAATGCAAGATTCATATTCTGTGGCATTGTTGGTAGCAAGAAAGTTAAGTTTGCCAGAAAATGGAATGTGTCACTTTTGGTGAAATTAAGAGAACTCCAATTCCACTTCTGTTTTGATTCGCTGCTCCATCAAAATACATCTTCCATGATTCTACCTCAATTCTCATGATATCTTCATCCAAAAAGTCTCCTTGGATCTCTTCAACTTCTTCTGGTGAATAATGGGCTAAATGATGGGCAATTGCTCTCCCCTTCACAGATTTCTAAGTCACATACTTAATATCAAATTCTGACAAAAGCAAGACCCATTTAGCAGTATTTCCATCTTGCACGAGTTTTTCCATTACGTAAAAAGGATCCATTCTTGCAATCAATAAAACCTTGTAAGCAAGCATATAATGTCTGAGTTTGCGAGTTGCCCAAACAAGTGCTACACATGTCTTCTCTAAAAGTGAATGCTTTTCTTCATAAGGAAACATCTTCTTGTTGATGATGTAAATTGCATTCTCCTTTCTAGTTTTCTTTAGGTATTAAGTAAGTAAAGCCCCCATTGTTGTATTTGTAGAGGTGAGAACAACAACAATGGCTTTTCAGGTACAGGTGAGACAAGTATTGGTTGTTTCATGAGATAACTCTTGATCTTCTCAAAGGCCTCTTGACATTGTTCATTCCACATTGTAGGAACTTCCTTCTTAAGCAATTTGACTATTAGTTCACAGGTCATGATGAACTGGGCTATGAACCTACTGATGTACTATATCCTCTCTAGAAATCCTTGAATCTCCTTTTCAGTTCTTGGAGGTTTCATCTCTACTATTGCATTGATTTTGTCAGGATCAACTTCTATTCCCCTTTGGCTTACCAAAAACCTAACAGTTTTCCAAATGTAACTCTGAAAGTGCATTTCTTGGGATTCAATCGTAACTTGTAGAACTAGATTCTTTCAAAGAACTTTCTCAAAGCTAGTATGTGCCCTTCATGATCTTTGGATTTCACTATCATATCATCAACATAAACTTCTATTTCTTTGTGGATTAAATCATGCAACAAAGTAGTGATTGCACGTTGGTAGGTAACACCAACATTTTTAAGGCCAAATGGCATAATCTTGTAGCACTATGTCCCCCATGGAGTAATAAAGGAAGTTTTTTTATGGAAAAATACATGTTTGTATCTCATCAGAGCATACGCAGTAGAAAAATAATGGATCTACTTCATTCATATATGTTAACATGCACTATGTAAGTTTCAGAATTTAAGAACAAGAGAGTGTACCTTGGAGCAGTAAATTTCAAAACTGAAGATCAGAAGCACTTGGGAACACTTTCAATCTTCACTCCAATTCCACTAATGCCCAAGATGTGTGGACTCTCAATCAGTTTTCCAAGAAATAATGTCAAAATGTCTAACACTTACATACACACCACTTCACAATGGTGTTCTTTCTCTCATACAAAAAATTTTGTATGTTTCTCCTTTTGTATCTAACTGACTATCTAATTAGGTTGGCCTTTTGGGCCTTTCCAATTAGGCTTAAGTGTGTGGCTTGGAGTGGGACCAAAAATGACCAATAAGACACTAGCTCTAATGGGCCTTGAGCTTTTCTGTCAACTCTTGACAAATCCAAAATTACCATTAACTATATTTAATACTACTAAATAAATATAGTTGTACTCTAGGCCTTATTTATAAATTATATCTCAAGACTTTATTGTACATGCAACCGCTTCAAAAATATTCGTAGTAATAAAAAGTCATGAATGTAGACTGCCACTTTGTAGATTACTACATCTTAATTCCTTGAGTACCCGGTTTAATCCTCTAAAGTTATTCATCATGTATTAATGAAATTCATTTCATAAATATATACTTTAGTAACTCCTTACTAAAGTGGTTAGGCCTAACTCTCTAAATAACTGAACTCATTAAACTTATCTCAAGGGAATATTTTGTATCTCCGTTAAGAGACTATGAATTCCATCTTGACAATATATGTTCCATCAACACTAAATGTGGTTGCCCAACATACTGAGGTTTTGACCGTAACTTTAGATCTCACCCTTGATATATCAAAGCAACCTACACTTCATGATTAGGTTCATTATCCTCTCAGGATTAAGAGTTCATGTAAATATAAGTCGTGAGTTTATTATTCATTTGAGAGTTTATCATCTTAGTTGATATTTTATAATCTTCGTATATGAAATGCCCAATTTCATCAACGACTATGAACTACAATTCTGAGTTTACAAAGAACTTGTGATTTATATCTTCTGTGACTTTTCACATAAATTACATACTATGCATCTCATGGACTATATGATAATGTTTGAATATTCATGTTACCGTTATTTTAGATAATAATAAAACAACTTTATTAAACACAACATTAAGTCATATATAATGTCATACATAATAAAATGCATAGCATCATACAATAGGATTTAAGAGCACTAATCCTAATATTCTCCCACTTGCCCTAAAGACTATTTTGCACTAATCTAACTCTCATCTCCTCTAAATGTGACTCGAAAGTCCTTTGGGGCAAGGCTTTGGTAAAGGGATCCACTAGATTCTTTGCACTATCAATATTTCCAACAACCACATCTCCTCGAGCAACAATGTCTCGAATGATGTGGTACTTTCTTTCTATGTGCTTTCCCTTCTTGTGATTCCTTGGATCCTTGGATTGTGCAACTGATCCACTATTGTCGCAGAACAATGTAATAGGAACTTGCTCAATTCTCATAACACCAAGATCAGAAAGGAATTTCTTAAGCCAAACAGCCTCCTTTGTCGCCTCACAAGCAGCAATATATTTGGCTTCCATGGTGGAGTCAGCAATACAAGATTGCTTAACATTCCTCCAACTAATGGCCCCACCTCCCAAGGTGAATACGCAACCCGACTTGGATTTTCTGAAATTTAGATCTGACTGAAAATCTGAATCTGTATAGCCAATGGAAATCAGATCCTCACAATGGTAAACAAGCATATAGTCTCTCGTTCTCCTTAGATGCTTGAAAATATGCTTTACAGCTTGCCAATGTTTAGGTCCTGGATTTTATTGATATCGACTGACCATGCCAACTGAATAACAAATATCCGGTCTAGTACAAAGCATGACATACATGAGACTTCTCACAGCAGAAGCATAGGGAACTTGTCTCATCATATTTTCTTCCTCTTGAGTCTTAGGCCTTTGGTCATTAGACAGAGAAACTCCATGTCTAAAAGGAAATAATCCTTTCTTGGAGTTTTGCATGCTAAACCATTTTAGAACCTTATCTATATCCAGCTTGTGACAAGCCTAACATCTTATTCTTGTGATCTCGTCAAAGCTTAATCCCTAGAATATAGTTAGTTTCGCCCAAGTCCTTCATATTAAATTGGCTTGACAACCAAACTTTAACCGATGACATTACCCTTACATCATTTCCAATAAGTAGAATATCATCAACATAAAGCACTAGGAACATTACTACTTTGTCTCTATGTCTTTTGTACACAAATGGTTCATCAAGATTTTGTTCAAAACCAAATGACTTGAGTGCTTGATCAAATCTAATGTTCCATGACCTAGATGCTTGCTTAAGTCCATAGATGAACTTGCATACTATATGCTCTTGGTTCTTTGCTATAAAACCTTCTGGTTGCAACATATATATTTCTTCTTCAAGATTGCCATTAAGAAATACAGTCTTGGCATCCATTTGCCAAATCTCATAATCATAACGAGCAGCAATGGATAAGAGAATTCTGATAAATTTAAGCATGGCTACTGGCGAAAAAATTTCATCATAATTAATGCCTTCTTTTTGTGTATACCCTTTCGCCACTAGTCTTACTTTAAAAGTTTCAACCTTTCCATTTATCCCTCTCTTTCTCTTGTAAACTCATTTGCAACCAATAGGTTTAATGCCGTTAGGCGCCTCTATAAGATCCCAAACTTGATCGGAATACATAGAATCCAATTCAAATTTCATAACTTGGACCCAATAATGTGCATCTATATCATTTGTTGCTTTATTATAAGTGTAAGGATCTGATTCTGCCTCTTCTGAGATATCTTCATAAGTTTCTCCCAAACCTATGAATCTTATAGGAGGCCGAACAATTTTCCCACTATGACGAAACACCTGTGTACTAGACATCTCATAGTAGTATCTTGTGGTGTATCTAATATAGCCACATCATCCCTAGTTTCATACATTAGTTGTTTAACTACAAGTTCATGCATTTCAGCCAAAACAACTCTACTTCTAGGAGTAAAATTATTCATATAGTCATTTTCCAAGAATTTGACATTTGTGCTAATAAACACTTATTATCCTTATGACTATAGAATAAACCTCCAACAGTCCCTTTTGGATACCCTACAAAGAAAACCACTTCTATTTTAGACTGTAACTTGTCAGACTTTCCTTTCAACACATGTACTGGACAACCCTAAATGTGGAGATGTCTCATACTAAGCTTACGCCCATTCCACAACTTTACAGGTGTTTTAGGAACATACTTCGAATGTACCAAATTCGGAAGATACATTGCAGTATTTAAGGCATATCTCCAAAATGAAATTGGTAGAGTCAAATAACTCAACATGGATCTAACCATATCTAAAAGAATCCTATTCCTTCTTTCTGCTACACCATTTTTTTATGGAGTTCTAAGTGCAGTCAACAGGGATATAATCCCATTTTCAGTTAAGTAATCCTTAAAATCCCCAAGAAGGTATTCGCCACCATGATCAGATCAAATTGCCTTTATGTGTCTACCCAATTGATTTTCAACTTCAGCCCTAAACTCTTTGAAATTTTCAAAGGTTTCGAACTTCCGTTTCATTAAGTACACATAACCAAATCTAGAGTAATCATTAGTGAAAGTAATAAAATACTCATAGCCACCTCTTGCTTGGATTGACATAGGACCACATACATCTGAATGTACTAGTTCTAGCAAATCTTGGGCTATTCTATATTTTTTATTAAAATGTCGTTTGGTCATTTTACCTTCCAAACAAGATTCATAAACTTTAAAACCATCAAAATCCATAGGCCCTAAGAGTCCATCTTTGATAAGTCTTTGAATTCTGTTTGAATTAATATGATCCAAAAGCAAGTGTCAAAGATATGCTTCACTAGTAGAAGGAAACTTTCTCTTTAATGATTTTACATGAGAATTATTGTCTAATTTAGAATTATATAATTCATGCTTATCAGGAGTTAAAATACAAAGACCATCCATAATATTGCTAGAACAGATAAACACTTTACCCTTCTTTTATTACAACATTGTCTTTAAGGATAACACAATATCCATCTTTACCTAAATAAGTTGCAGAAATTAAATTCCTACGAACATTAGGTACAAATAGACAGTCTTCCAATATTAAAACCCTAGACTCAAAGCATAAATTAACAACTCCAACAGCTACAACCAGAATCCTGCTTTCATTAGCCGAAGTAAGAAACAATTCCCCTTCATTAAGCTTTCTAGTCTCCTGGAACAGCTGTAAAGAATTGCAGAAATGATTAGTACAACTTGAATCCACACACTAGGAATCCACGGGATTCTGTACCAAATATATTTCAAGAAGGAATGTGCTTTTCATACCTTCATTCTTGGCAGCTTTGAAAATTGGACAATTCATCTTCTAATGTCCTTTCTTTCTATAATGGAAACACTTTCCTTTGATCTTCTTTCATTTGTCAGCAACCCCTAAGGCAATTTGTTTACCCTCTTGCTTAGTGAAGTCATTCTTCTTCTTCTTCTTCTTCTTACCCTTGCCTTTCGACTTAGGTTGACAAGTAGAAGCTTCACCCACATTGGCTTCAACATTAGAAGTACCAAGGATGTCTTTTGCCACCACTAACTCATTCATTAATACAGAAAAAGAATAAACTTTTTTGTTTATATTATAATTCCATTTGAATTCCTTGAATGATTCTAGTAGTGACTGGAGTATCATATCCACTTAGGATTCTCCATCAATGTCGGCACCTAAAACTTCTAATGTATTCAGATTAAAGATCATTGTAAGACAATGCTCTCTCACTGAACTACCTTCAGCCATTTTGGTATTATAAATTTGCCTCATGGTTTCTTGCCTTGCTGAATGACCTTGCTCACTAAACATCTCTTTCAGACTTAGCATAATGTCTGAAGCTAGTTCTACATCCTGCATTTGATGTTGTAGACCATTTGAGATGGATGCTAGGTTATAATACTTGGCCATTCCATTAGATTTCTGCCAATGATCATATCGCTGTTTTTCCTCAAAAGGAGCATCTAATGAAGGAAAGCTAAAACATGGTTGAGTAAGCACATATTTGTGCTCTTTAGCTATAAGAACAATGTCCACATTTCTTTTCCAATCAACATAGTTGGACCTAGTCAGTTTGTTTTGATTAAGAATAGAAACAAGCGGGCTAAATGATGCCATGTTAAAATCTGAAAACAATAAACATGAATATAATAAGTAAACTAGACATTATTGATTTAGCATATAAACATATAGTATGGAACCTTAATCATAACATAATATATGCAACAACAACCCAATCCCATATTCAATATCCCTCAGTATAGAGTGAACATTAAATACTATGATTGATTGAGAACTATTCTCATTATTAGTGCTATTATGATAACTCTTATCAAACACTAACAATATGCCATTTTACATTTAGCCTCTAAGTAATGATAGTAAAAACTCAGCATAGAGGATACTATAATACTTAGTCTAGTGTATACCATTGTCTAGAATCATGTGTAGCCACATTTCATCCTTTTAACAGGCTTATTTTGTAGTACCATGATACAAACACCCTCTGCATAGAATGCAAAGCTCGAATCTAAGCGAAGGTGTTTGATCAAACCACTATAAACCATGAAATTTAATCTTGCTGGACCGTGAAATAAATATTCTCCACATGGAATGCTAAGCTTAAGGCAAAGAAAAAGTATATATTTCACACTATTATGAACCAACAATGGAGGCTGTGAAATCCAACCCTTGTATCTCTCTCCCACTAGATGTTTGAAAATAAAGGTTTTTATCATTTAAAACATGCGTAAACAAAAAACACATAGTCTTGTTCTTTATATATGTGAAAAACACTTTAAGAAAATTTTGGATTCCCAGTCCTTGATCGATCCTCGACAGATCCTCGATCGATCGAGAAAACTTTTGTCATCTCGATCGATGCTCGACAGATTCTTGATTGATCTAGAAAACTTCTGTCGGCTCGATCGATGCTCAAGCTGATAGAAGTTTTCTATATATTTCTTCCTTTGTATCTAACTGATTATCTAATTTGGCTGGCCTTTTGGGCCTTTCCAATTGATTTGAAGTGTGTGGCTTGGAGTGGGACCAAAAGGGACCAATAAGACACTAGCTCCAATGGGCCTTGGGCTTTTCTGTCAACTCTTGACAAGTCCAAAGTTACCATTTACTATATTTAATATCACTATCTAAATACAGTTGCACTCTAGGCCTTATTTATAAATTATATCCTAAGACTTTATTGTACATGCAACCCCTTCGTAAAATATTCGTAGTAATACAAAGTCATGAATGTAGACTGCCACTTTGTAGACTACTACATCTTAATTTCTTGAGTACCCGATTTAATCCTCTAAAGTTATTCATCATATATTTATGAAATCCAATTTCATAAATATATACTTTAGTAACTCCTTACTAAAGTGGTTAGGCCTAACTCTCTGAATAACTGAACCCATTAAACTTATTTTAATGGAATATTTTGTATCTCCGTTAAGAGACTATGAATTCCATCTTGAGAATATATGTTCCATCAACACTAAATGTGGTTGCCCAACATACTGAGGTTTTGACCATAATTTTAGATCTCACTCTTGATATATCAAAGCAACCTACATTTCATGAGGGAACAGTGAGAGAGAATCATAGTCCATAAGGTCCTCCATCTTACGGGCTCTTCTAATCATCTCCTCCATTTTACTTATCCTCTAGTTGATCTTCTTCTCACTCTCTACAGCTAGTGGATCATGATCAGTCTTGTCCTCCTCTTGATTACTCTTCAAATTCTAAAACTGTTGCATCATATGATTCATGTCTTCTCTCAACTGAATCTGACTAGCTACCATAGTGTTGAGTAGCTTTAGGATGTTTATGGGTTCGTCTGGGTTTTGGTGTTCTCCTTCCTCTACCATAGTGTGGGGAACCTTAAACTTCTTAGGGCTTGAACTGTCTTGGAGGTCGAAGATGGGGTTGTGATGTTGCAGCAGTGGAGTTTCTTCTATACTTGACGATTTAAGTATAGTGATAGGAGTGACGGGCTTGGAACTGGAGCTACGAGCTTAAGTGTTGGGCTTAGGTTCTCTTTGTAGCCTTCCTTCAAATCTTCACCAAAATCTTCCCTAATGACAGGCTTGGTCGTGTTAATCAAAGCTAAGACCCCACCACATCCATCAATCAACCAAAACAAACACATACAACATGCAATGCAATATTAACTGAGACTGGCCAGGGATAGGTTCTAAGTCATTACTTTGTAGGGTGGGTTTGATGTTTCATTGTTTCCCATAGCTAAGACGTTGCACCTCCCAACTTGTAATTTAATGAACATTACGTTGGTCTAAACGACATAGTTTGTCCTTTACAGTCAACAGCAAATGATCCAGTAATTTTGGGCTATGAGTTGGTGAGCTCGCCATTGGGTACCCAAATCTAATGAAGACCGGTGGTCCATGGTTACTACCACCACAAAATTGTTGAAAATGGGTGCATACATTGTTGTTTGAATGGCACACACTATAATAGTTAGGGAAAGATTTTAACAAGGGAAAATTACAATTTACCCATCTGTGGTTTAGTCAAAATTTAAGTTGCCTACCTGTGGTTTGAAATTTGACACTTTACCCACCTGAGGTTTGACTAAAATTTAAGTTGCCCACCTGTAGTTTAAAATTCCATGATGAAAGTGTTCCGATGGATAGTTTTTGATCTTATTTAATCTTGTATTTTTATGTTTATTGTGTTTTTGGAGAAGAAAGACATAAAAGTAGAGCAAAATTACATATTTAGCTCTGTTTTTAATGAAGGTGGGTTATAGAAACCTAATTAAGCAAACCTTAGGTGGGTAAAGTATCAAATTTCAAACCACAGGTAGGCAACTTAAATTTCGACTAAACCACAAGTGGGTAAGTTGTAATTTGTCCTTTTAACAAACAATGCACAACAAAATATCATACACCAAAATATCTTACAACATCCCATCAAACATAAATAAACAAACAACAACTATATCATGCAAGACCATGCAAAACAATGGTACACATTTGGTCACTTAAGTCTAATACGAAGCTTAGTCCTCAACATCCCCAGCGGAGTCGCAACTGTGAGAGACCTCGCCAAATTCGGAGTTGCCTCACAGAGAAAAAAAAAAAAAAAAAAAAAGATCGTATGCTGTGCTTTTTAGGGCTCCTCTCTTTTTTGGTAATTGGTGTGGAGTCGCCACTTATTTTTTATGTACAAAAAATAAGAAAAACTAAAGTACAAATTTACATGATTGAATTGCCTCATTGTTATTGATTGAACGAAAAGATACAAGTTTGAAAGTTTGAACATTACATGGCTTTAAGTCCTAGTTACAATCTACCAAAATACATGGTATTTTGTCCTAATTACAATCTACCCAAAATAAATAAAGACAAGACTAGATCTACTTAGCCAAAGACCTAAATCCGAAAGCCAGGTTACGGAATCAGAAGGTATTAGGCACCCATTCCACCTAAGTAGAGTCTAGTCTTCTAAAATTTTGTGGCCAATATACCATTTTTATGCACGTCATGAATAATATGTTGAACATGTGAAATAAACTAAACCACACAAAACCATTTATGAATGTATCCTCTTTTTTGTTTAAAAATTTAGATCTATTTTAATGATTAAAAAACAATTTGATTTTGACTTGAAAAATCAAATATGTTTTTGTATGTGTAAAAAGAATTGTTTTTGAAGAGAAAATTTAGATCTGCTTTTATTTAATAAAAACAAAGTTTTTGGTTGGTTTAAAAAAGTCAAATATGTTTTTAAGAGATAAAAAAAATGGTTTTGAGTTTTGTAAAAGATCAGATCTGCTTTATGATGATAAAAAAAAATAGTTTTTTCTAATAGAAAAATCAGATTTGTTTTCCATTTGGAAAATATTTTTTTTTATGGAGAGGATTTCATTCATAAAATAATTTCATGTTACATGACTCAAACAAAATAAACAACAAAAACAACAATACATGATCTCTTTCTTTATTTCGAAAATCTACATGCATTGAAAAAAAATCAAATCTGTATCTAAAGAAGATACAAAATCCGTTTTTGTTTTAAGAAAAATTTAGATCTACATCGAAGGAAAATGCAAATCCATTTTTGTTTAAAGAAAAATTCAGATCTACATCTAATGAAATGTAGATCCATTTTATTATGAAGAAAAACTCAGATTTACATCTTGGAGATGTAAATCTGTTTTATTTTGAAGAAAAGTTTAGATCTACATCTAAGAAAGATGTAGATCCGTTTTATTTTGAAGAAAAATTCAGATCTACATCTAAGGAAGATGTAGACCCATTTTATTTTAAAGAATAAGTCAGATCTACATCTGATGAAGATGTAGATCTGTTTTATATTAAGAAAAAGAGTTGTTCACATGCAGATTATTAACATTCAAGAAATAGATTATAATCATGCTTTAAATAAAACAATGGTGAATCATTCATTCTATGGATAAAAACACTTATCAATGAAAGAAGCGTAACAAGGATAGGGTGATAGAAACAACCTCTTGCATAAGCACTGTTTCTTCTTGAGAGGATATTTTAGGGTTCAAAGAAACTTATTCAGTTATCTTTGAAACCTAAAAACCCTAATTTAAGCAGCAAATCTCAGAGAGGATCAGCAAGGATCAACAATTTGAGAGTCTCAAAACGTATGCCTCTTAGAGCGTAAAAAAAAATATGTTGAATTATGAGACCTAAACTCTATTTATAGAGGCCAGAAAACTCTAAAAAATAGGTACGGACGATTAGGATGTGAATCCAGACTCATCCTTTTGCGAAAAGGTTGAAAAGGGTGTGCCTTATCGTCACCCGAAGGCTATTGGGCCAAAGCCCAAAAAAGGGCAATTCGGCACTTTTAAAGTGCCATTCAGCACTCTAAAAGTGCCAAATACACTTTTGTTGCATTCGGGTGCCATTTGGACTCTTCCTCTAAGGTTTTTTGACAGGTCCTTGTATCTAGACATGTTTTCATCCTCCGTCCATGATTTTTTTTTTTTTTTTTATCTCTTTTCTAAATAACTCAGGCTTTTTAAAAACAATTGTCTTGAACAATTATCTTCTGAATAAATCCCTTAAAATAAATCTTAATAAATTTCAAATTATCCACAATTTTATTGTTATCCAATCATTCCTTTTATTCCTATGCATGCAACCCTACTTTAAACACTAACTATCAACCCATTACAAAATTATTTAATTAATTTTAATTGTTTGACTAATCAGAATTAACTTAAATTCATCGTGTGTGGTCGACTCTTCCTAGACACAATGCATATGAACCATGCAAACTTGATCATGCGATATTTTTCGATCCGATGATTTAATTTAGAAACTGGACACTCCGTTGCGACTGTTAGAATCTCAAGATCATTGTTATGATATACAATGAATAGACTAATGCATGCAATGTAAGAACAAATTGATACATGTAATGCAAGAACAAAATGATACATGTAATGCAAAAATAGTTTTTTGGGTACATGGATGATCACTTCAGTCATTTTCCTTGATTAAATCATGGGTGCAAAATTGAGTGTCTATACCATCGTCGCATTGTGTAATTCCAACATCACGTGTGATAGTTCTTTTGTCATACTCTGTGGTTCCCTAATTTGTTTCTCACATTTGATGGCTTCATCCTCACATTGTGCAATTACAACATTACATTTGACAATCTTTTTGTCCATTTGGTGGTTTTTTTTTTTTTTTTTTTTTTTTTCACATTTGACGATTCCATTTTTACATTATGCAATTCCAACATCACACATGTTAGGACATATGTAGTTCAAGTTTGTGAACATATGTCGCTATTTTATGTAATTGGCATATCCTTAGACAAAACGCACTTTACTTGTAATTGGTAGATCTAGGATGTGTTTAACACCTCAAGAAACAGTGTTTCAAGATTCAGTGTTGAAGCCATCAAAGTCTGTCCAAGAAACAAGAAAGGAAGTGCAAGTTACTAAAGCTCGACACCTACCTCGACACATGCATCTATCGAGCTTTAAGAAGCTGTTTTGCCCCGAGCCTCGATAGCTGCTCGACAGATCCTTGACACCTCTATCTGTCGAAAATTAAAGAAAACAGATTTTCAGTTATGTTTCAAGTCCAGTCCGTGAATGTGTCTTTGAGACTTCTTTTCTCCTAACCCTAGACATATAAAAGGATTGTTTTAAGGGCCGTAAAAGATGATGCAAGTTGCACAATCATTGAGAACTTCTTGTTCATGCAATTTGTGATCTGAAAGACAAAGTTCGTGCCCTAGTTCATCCCTGATGATTTGAAGAATTTTGCAGCCAACAACTCTCTCTCTAGTTGGTGTTTGAAGTCGCGTACTGGGATCCGCGCATCTGGTTAGTCACGTACTTGGGAGCTGTGCATTGAAAAGGAGAAACTGTCACTACAGAGCAAGTCCAATTGGGTATTAGGGTAAGGGTTCAACTGTAGGTTGGTAAGGTACTTGGGATTCCTTGCTTGTAATTGCTTGCTGTGATATTAGTGAAGTTTCGGAAGTGGTGACCTTAAATCACCCGGTGGGGTTTTTGCCGTTAGGTTTTCCCCATTCGTAAACAAATCACCGTGTCATTTATTTTCCGCTACATAACTTAGTTTTGGTGATTTGTTTGTGTTGCCACATGATATTGTATGTTAATTTGATTAATTAATAATTGGGCTAATTAATTAATCTAATTTATCACAAGGGGTCAACGCATTTGTGGCCTGTCAACACATGAAATCCTTTAGTCATATTTAGTGGTTCCCTTTTTTTTCTTCACATTTGATGGTTCCATCCCCACATTATGCAGTTCCAACATCACATGTGATAGTTCTTTTGTCACATTTTGTGGTTCTCCTTTTTTTTTTCCTCACATTTGACCATTGGGTAATTCTACAATACCCCTTCTTTTCTTGGGGGGTACAATACCCATTAGTTGGCAACCTGCTATTCTAGGTTACCAAAATATCACATTTGATAGTTTCATCCTTACATTGTGCAGTTCTAATATCTCATGTGGTAGTTCCTTTGTCACATTTCGTAGTTCTCTTATTATTTCTTCACATTTGACAGTTTCATCCCTACACTGTGCAATTCCAACATCACATGTGACAGTACTTTTGTCATATTTGATGGTTCCATTTTTTCTCTCACATTTGACGGTTCCATAATCACATTATGTAGTACCAACATCTCATGTGACTGTACTTTTTATTATATTTGATGGTTCCTTTATTTTTTCTCACATTTGACAATTCCATTCTCATATTGTATAGTTATAACATCACATGTGACTTTTTTTTGGTCACATCTGGAGGTTCTCTTTTTTTTTTCTTTTTTTTTTTTCTCAAATCTGGTGGTCCATTGTCACATTCAACAGCACCAACATCACATTTGACAATACTTTTATCACATTTAGTGGTTCTCTTACTTTTTTTTTCCTCATATTTGACAGTTCCATTGTCATATCATGCAATACTAACATCAAATATGACTATATTTTGTCATATTCAATCGTTCCTTTACATTCGGTGGTTCCTTTTGATAATAACTTAATTTTGCATATTTATATCATTATTAGAAAATATTATTATACTTATTTTGAGTTAATTAATGCATTTTATAGTTGGTTTTGAAATAATGTTGAATAATCAATTTTTTGCTTAATTGAATTTTAATGCATGAATTTGTCTTTTGTAGGATAATAAAATTAAATAAGTGGATTTGTGTAAAAGAGAAAGCTAATGGACTTTACTTTTATAAGGGCCATGATGAAGGCCAACCAAATTAAATTCAAGTCCAATTGGAACAAGAAATTAAAGGAAATTTGCACCAAATCCAAGTCTAATTCGGATTAGGATTCTAGCCTGCGCACTAGTTAGTATTTGGAGCATAACTTTCCACTCAAATGTCCAATCACAATGATTTAAATTGGACTAGAAGTTAACTTAAAGGGTTACAACTTTGTAGTTTACCAAAAGTCTGAATTCTAAAGTTACATGGGCCAAAATCATCAGTTAATTGAAACCTAAAAATCTGGGATTTTCTCCAAATGGGAATTTAACTTGTAATAGGATTCCTTGACCTATTTAAGGGCACTTTTAGGTTTTCTTAGAAGAGAGCCGTCGTAGAACATAATTTAGGTTTTCTTAAAGTTTCTTTACAGTTTTTAGAGTTTTATTTGTGTTATAGCTTGCTAGAAGCCTAACTATTTATTGGTATGTTCTTAACAAGTATTTTATGGTTTTAATGTTTATGTTATTATGTTTTTGATTGAATAACTCATCTAGAAAAGTGTTTACTTGTTTATAATTCTTTGATTTATCGTAGACTTCAAGCACGTTAAATGTGTAGCATTCCCTGCAAATTAATTCACTAGTTTTGTTTTACCTAAAATCAATCAATTTCATTAAAATACTTTAGACAATTAATTCTTGAGTTTTTATTGTTATATCATTTGACTAAGATCATCCTTCATACGAATTTTAGTTGAGTTATAAAATAAATATTATTAAGACTACCAATAGATGTGTTGTGTGTAGATCTCTAAACCTTAGTGCCTTAATATATTGTTACTTTCTCTCAATTTAAATTAACTGTAATAAACCATCAAAAATCTCATCAATTAAACTTTATTATTTTAGTTTTATTCTCTTGTGGTTTGCTAATCAATTCTCTTCTCCCTATAGATTCGACCTCAGACTTACCGAGTTATTACTTCGTAACAATCCTGCACTTGGGAAAATTATTGAAGTCGTAGCACCTTTATTTTTTTTTCCTCACATTTGATGGCTCTATTGTCACGTTGGGCAGTACTAATATCACATATGATTGTACTTTTGTCACATTCGATGGTACTCTTTTTTTTCCTTCACATTTAATAGTTCCATTGTCACATTAGGCAATACTAACATTATTTTTAACCGTATTTTTGTCACATTTAGTGATACCAATTTTTTTTTCTCAAGTTTGACAATTCCATCGTCACATTAGGCAATACCAATATTGCATCTGACCATACTTTTGTCACATTCGGTAGTACTCTCATTTTTTTTCTCACATTTGAAAGTTTTATTATCACATTGAATAGTACCAACATGATATCTGATCGTACTTTTGTCACATTCAATTGTACCCTTATTTGTTTTCTCACGTTTGATAGTTTTATGGTAACATTGGGTAGTACTAACATCACAACACAACAAACAACTCCCTTCAGTTAGGCGGTTGATTTTGGCATGCCTATTTCAAGGATAGAGGTCCAAAATAAAAGGTTGAGAGAAATCCCTATTTGAAATTCTATGATAACTTTCCTCAAGAACTTGGCATGCCTTCTTTTTAAACCCATGATTGAGTTGTCCTTGTAATGAGCATGCCAACTCATTAAAAGAACCAAGGCAAGTCAGTCATACAAAATCTCAAAATTGCAACAATAATTATCTCATGTTTTGGTTCTCAATTGTTGTTAGATAGCAACATAATTTGATATTCAAAAACCTCATTGTGGGCATTCTTTTAAGGCCTAGTTTTCTTTGTAAGTGTGTGAATATTAATATGAAAATTTGAAGCAAACAAGAGCTAGTGAATATGCAATCCAAAATCCTCAATGAATTTTAGAATCTTAATAAATTCTTGTAATCCAAATCGACCTTCAAAACCTACAACACCCAAACTAAAGCAATTATTAATCTGATTAGTAACAGGGAATAAAAGTTAAGACAATTCACATATATCTCATACCTTGATTGTCAATGAAACCATAATAATCGTTTATTAGTACTAAAATCAACTTAGTCGGAGAAAAAAGAGAAAGAGAGAGTGACCTTTTTGATGGCCTTAGCAACCTAGTTAATACCATTGTTGGAACAAAGAGCAGCTAGAATTGAAATACTCTGTTTCTTATTTTGTGGGTCTTGCCTAGGGATTTGTTTAGCAATCGGGGCTCTAGTCTTGTAGTTTAGTAGTTGGTTTGGAAGAGAAAGAAGGTAAGAGAGAAAGGATCAACATCCTCTAGATTTTTAGAGTACTCAATCAAATTCTTAAAATCCTAGTCTTTCATTTTGCAATTAATGGTTGAGATCTTACCATGTCATTAATTTACAAATAAATAATTTAAAATAATGACACCACATCAAAAATTTAGGAAAAATTTCATTGACAAGTCAGATTTTCATCATTTTATATTATTTTACTTATTTTAGTTATTAAAAAAAAATAGATCTAACATCCAATTGCATAGCCATGCCTCTTCCCACTGTTGTGCCGCCGCCGATGACACTAGCTTGTTTCCATCGAGTTCTTGCCACTAGCGATAATACAGAACTTGGATCAAGATGTAGATCCACTGATCTAGTCTCTTGCAGAAAACCTCATGAGATTTAAGACCCAAAGGTTTAAAAAAGAAATTAAACAATATTCCTTCAAATCACTATAATCATGATCTTAAAGTGTTCGGTTGAACAAATGACACCTCATTTGATGACTCCATATCGTGTGACTGAAGCTATCTGGTACCTTTGGACAAACATGTGAAGAAAAAGCTTTGCTTTGCTCAAAGAAAGCTCAAAATAAAATTAATTTCTGGAGATAGAAGTCAAAAACTGGTGGTTACTAAATAGGCACAAGACAGAGAACATGGAGGTGGAATACTCGCAAGAAACACAGTGATCTAGTGAAGAAGATGCCGAACTGTACAGGAGTGTTAAGAAGTTTAAAGATAGCAATGGAGGAAAGCCCTTCCCCCCAGCCTCGTTAACAGGTCAGCTATAAAGATAGCTTGGTGGGGGACATCCCAGGAGCTTATGCACAAGCGTTCAGGCTTGAAAATGATAGAGTGGTGGAGGAAGAATCTGACATTGAGCTGGAGGATTTAATTGAAGGTATGGTTGTTGTTAAGTTGTCTAAAGAAACTAAGTCTAGAATCAGAGCTCCTTGGTCCAAGGCTTTGATCGTGAAAGTGTATGGTAGACCGGTTGGTTTTAACTACCTCACTTTCAAAATCAATGCATTATGGAAACCTATGGCAAGGATGGATTGTGTAGATTTGGGAAACGATTTCTTTCTAATTAAATTTAGCGATGATGGTGATTATGATAAGGTTCTAAGGGGTGGACCTTCGTTTATTGGTGAACACTTCTTAGCCATTAAGCCATGGGAGCCCTACTTCAAAGCTTCAGAGGCCAACTTTACCTCAGTAGCAGTTTGGGTAAGACCCCCAGAGCTCCCAATTGAGTTCTATGACACTACAGTCTTAAGGCAGATTGGTATGCTATTGGTACAGTCTTGACAATTGACTCATACACAGCCACTGGATCAAGAGGAAACTATGCTAGATTGTGCATTCAAGTTAATTTGGAAGAACCACTTATCAACATCGTTAAAGTGGGACGTTTGAAACAGAAAATTATGTATGAAGGTGTTGGTTCATTGTGCTTTTGTTGTGGATGTCTTGGCCATAAGCAAGAGCATTGTTGTTACAAGATTAGAACAATGGAGGAAGAAAAGATTTGAAAGTGAAGCATCTAGTCCCATCCAAAATATTAGTCAAGCGGTGGAAGAAGATGAGTCGAAGTATGGTGCATGGATGTTGGTCACAAGAAGGAAAAATTTGGTTCGAAATGGACGCGGACGTGGCATTAACCAAATCTTTCAAAATGGGGATAGTTTAGCCAAAGGTAATTCTGACCTCCTAGGTTCCTTGAATAAGGATGTGGGCCCTAGTTATGTTGACAATTCACATGACTCACCTAGGAAGAAGCACTCTGTGGAGCTAGATAATAGAGAAAGTGCTGATTTAATCAATGGAGGTAAGATTCACATGCAAGAAGGGTCTAAAGAAAATCCCAAAAACTTGATGGACATCAACTCTCCTCCCTCGAGCAGTGTAAAAATTGGCAGTGAGATGACCACTAGCTGTTTAGCCAAGCATTCTCAAAGCAATAAGCTTGCTGGGACAAAATTTACTAAGGCTTTCAAGAGGTCTAGCTCAGTGGCTACAACCAAAACCTCTACCCTCCTTCGTGAGTCAAAGAAAATCTCAAGAAACGGAACCTCACCCACAAACTCCTTCAACTCTTCCTCACAAGGGGTGGGCAATGTGGCACAGGAATCAGATAATAGTAATCCCAAATGAAGTAATAGCACAAATCCGAGCAACTCCCACAGACACAGTGGGATGGTTCATGGAAGAGCTTCAGATAGCATGGAAGCATCTATTCCCAATCACCCCAGACAGCATCAGAACAAGGAACCTCGCTCTGGACCATCTAGCATGGGGGTTAACACCCAACCCATGGTGGAAGTTTCTCACAAACAGATCGTTGGTAACAGGGGAGGAGGCTACGACTTTGAACAAGCTAAGAAGACCTTTGGTAGTATCGCACTTGGACGAATCGGGCTGGTTGGTTCAGGAAAGGAAAGTGATTGACTCAAGCAGGTCAGTATCAGCCCATATGGGGAACTTTCCCACAATGAAATTGATTCAATTCCGAACGACAATCTGGAACTGCGACCTCTTGCTGTGCTGCAGGGAGGACATTGTGGGGATTCTGAAGTACATGACGGTCTGGATGCCAGGTTGGACGACATCCAAGGATTTACTGAGGAGGTTGGGATGGAGCAAGATGGAGAATGCTTCAATGATGCCTAATCAGATGGAAGTTCTGTGCAGTAATTATGTAGCGATGATTATCCTCTTATGGAATTGTAGAAGGGCTCTTAATGCTGATTTCAAGAGAAGAGTTCTTGAAATGCTAGTTAATCATTAACCGTCTATCATGGTGATCACGGAAACAAGGGTTGGTGGAGACAGAGCGGAGAAAATTATAGAGGACCTGCCTTTTGATAGTTGTTTTGCCACTGTCACAATAGGATACGCTGGAGGTCTATGGTTACTTTGGAAGAAGGATGAAGTGGACGTTTTCATTTTATCATCCACTGAGCAAGAAATCCATGCCACTGTGAAGGCACGCGACTTTAACCTTTCTTGGTTAATTTCACCTGTATATGCAAGTCCCCGTTTAGCTGAGAGAAGAGTTTTATGGTCCAATTTAGTTAAAGTTGCCCAATTACATAATTTTCCCTGGTTAGTGTTAGGAGATTTCAATGAAGTTCTCTGTGGTGATGACAAATTTGGGGGTAGAAATGTTAATATTAATAGAGCTCTTGAATTAAAAGAGCGCCTGGACACCTGCAACCTCCTGGATTTAGGTTTCTCCGGTCCAAAATTTACCTAGTCTAATCTTAGACAAATATCTAATCTGATATTAGAAAGAGTTGATAGATTCTTTGCTAATCTTGAATGGAGATTGACATATCCTGAGGCTTCTGTTACTCATCTACCTCGGGTATTCTCTGACCACTGTCCAGTTTTAGTTGAACTATCCAAACCCCTTCCTTCAGCTAGTAATAAACCCTTCAGGTTCCATACCATGTGGTTGCTTCTTCTTGAATTCCCCAGGATTGTAAAAGATATCTGGGAGTATGAACAACCCCTTATTGAAGCTATTTCCAAGTTTACTAGAAAAGCTAAACACTAGAATGTGGAAGTGTTTGACAATCTTTTTAACAGAAAAAGGTGAGTACTTGCTAGACTGGATAGGGAGCAGAAACCCTTTGCAAAAAATCCCAATGATTTCCTGGTGCAATTGGAAAAGGATCCTATTGTAGAATACAAGATGATTGGTTTGCAGGAAGAGGAATTTTGGGCCCTTAAATCCTGGCTTAATTGGGCAACCTTTGGAGATCGCAATACTGCATTCTTTCATCCTTCCACAGTTGTTAGAAGACACAAAAACAAGATTAGAAGCATAAAAAACATGCTTGGAGAGTGGATCACTGATGAAGAGGAAGTTAAGAATTATATTCTATCGGGATTTAAAAATCTTTTCTCGCCCGATCTGGTTTACTCAAATCACAATCCCGAAGTGGAGCATTTCTCCCGTTGCCACCTCACGGAGGAGGATAAGGAGAATATATGTGTTGAGGTGTCTGAGGAGGATATCAGAGTTGGTCTGTGGGCTCAAAACCCTGTAAGGCCCTTAGAGCAGATGGACTACATGCAGGGTTCTTCCAATACTTCTAGCATGAAGTTAAACACATAGTTTGTAAAGAAGTGAGAAATATTTTCCAGTCTGGGGTTATGCCGGAATATCTAAATCAGACCTTGATTTCTCTCATACCTAAATGCCCCAACCCGGAGTTGCTTGGTAATTATAGACCTATAAGTCTATGTAACTCAATCTACAAGATTGTCACCAAAGTTATTATTGGACGTATTCGTCCCCTCCTTGGCAAGCTTGTATCCCCAATGCAAACAGTTTTTGTTAGCTCAAGAGCTAATCCACTCGATTGATAAGAAGATAGGGAAAGAGGGTTGTATGGCCATTAAAGTGGACTTGAAGAAGGCGTATGATAGGCTTGAATGGAGTTTTATCCATAAAGTCCTATTAGCATACCAATTTCCGGAGCACTTGGTGAAGCTCATAATGAGTAATGTGACGTCGACAAGCATTTCAATCCTTTTCAATGGAGGTTCCCTAAAGTCCTTTTATCCCATGAGAGGTATCTGTCAAGGTGACCCATTGTCCCCGTATTTTTTTATTCTATGCATGGAATACTTAGGCAGCCTCATTGAGAAACAATGCATAGAAGGTGATTGGACCCCAATAAAAGCATCCCGGAACAATATAGGCATTTCACATCTATATTTTGTGGATGATTTAATCTTGTTTGCAAAGGCTAGTGAGCAGATAGTGAAGCAATTAAGGAAGTGCTTGACAGCTTCTGTGGGGAATCTGGAGAAAAAATGAGTGCTGATAAGTCCCATATCTATTTTTCGCAAAATGTGGGAATAGACCTGAAAACAAACATTTCCAGCAACCTGAATATTCAAGCCACTAATAACTTAGGGAAGTATTTGGGATTTCCCTTGAGACATAAAGGGTCAGATAGAAGACAATTCAACTTTGTGGTTGAGAAAGTCATCAGCAAGCTCTCCGGTTGGAAGGCTAAATTTCTCTCCTTTGCTGGAAGAACACTTTTGGTGAAATTTGTAATGTCTACCATACCCAACTATGTCATGCAAGGGGCAGCCCTCCCTTCACACCATGGTTATTAAACCCGGACCGGACCGTACGGTCCGGCCGAAATAACCGTGAACCGCTCATAAATACGGTTCTTTTAACCTTAAGAACTGGACTATATCAAAAAAGCAGGAAACCGTTTGAACCGTGGTCCAACCGTACGGTTTTGAGAACCGTGATCAGACCGGTTTTTACGGTTCACTGCTGCCCTTTAACTCTGATCCTTGAAAAAAAAAAAGAAAAAAAAAAACACAGAAAAACAAAAGAAAGAGAAATACAACTGCTGGGAAACATTTCAAATTTCGGCAGAAAAAAGTAATTCTACTGGTGAGAAAAACAAAGGAAACTGTAAAAAGAAATGATATAAATTTCGTTCCCTTCTTCAACCTACGGATATTTTTCACCATTACATACAAAAACGTTTTGAGTCCCACAGATTCTATTCTACATCACAACATCAAATACAACCCAAGAATCCACAAGAATGAAGTGATGAGAGAGAGAGAGAGAGAGAGAGAGGTAAGAACCCAAAGGTGAGCTTCGATCATTCTTTGAGCCTGAGGTAGATTACTCATGAAACTTCAACCTTCGCATATTTGCAATTTTGCAGCACAAAGAAAGTGGCAGAAAAAGTCTTGCGGCAGAGAAAGAATGTGAGTCAAAAGTGAAAAACTCAAAACTCAAAAGCAGAGAGTTTGAATGCCAGGACTTGGGTAAAGGAGATGATGTTAGGTGGGGGAATCTCTTCTTTTTCTCCTTCTCTTTCTTTTTGTATTCTTTTTTTTTTGTTTGTGATTCCAAAGACCTCCACGTGATTACTGATTATATGGGAAGTGGAGAAGTGTTTCAGCCATTCAATTTTTTCACCTTCCCAACGTGATGGGACAACTATCTAACTTAGTTAATATTTACAATTTTTTTAAAGAAAAAATTTAATACCGCAATTTGTTCCTTTTTTTTTTTTAATTCTGATGAAATAAAAAGTTGGTAGTGTATAAAGTAAGTGATATGTATTTAAATTTACAATTGTGTCAAAAAAAATATAAGATTGTATAATTCTAAAATTACTTTTTTTGAGTATATAATTATTTTAACTTAAAACTATTAATTAATTTAAAATTTTATTTTATTTAATATAATATAAGTGTCCCCTTTAGTATATTATTATTGCTATCACAAGTATAACTAATCAACATATAAATAAATAAAGAATACAATATCTATCTTTGCTTAGTATTTGATATTTTTTATTTGTTTTGTGAAAGTTATGATATAAAAAAATACATTTGAAAGATAAATTTTTATATTTAATTTAATTATTTTAGTTAATTTTTATATTTATATTAATTTAATATAATTATTTATATTTAAATAATTATTAAATTAATTATGACGTCATCACGGTTCGACCTCGGTTCGACCTCGGTCCAACCTCAAAAACCTTGAACCTCTCTCTTTTACGGTTCATTAAACGGTCCGGGTTTCAAAACCATGCTTCACACCTTTGTGAAAAGCTAGACAAGATCAATAGAGATTTCCTTTGGGGTACCACACCAAAAAAGAAAAAGTTGCATTTAGTGGGGTGGAGCAAAGTGGTAAGGCCAAAAGAAGAAGAAGGTCTAGGCATCCAAGCGGCAAAAGCAAGGAATCTAGCTCTGTTAGCTAAGTTAAATTGGAGACTATATCATGAAAAGGAGTCCTTGTGTGCAAAGGTAATTTTAAATAAATATTGCTTCCAGGCTAGAAGACTTTCTCTAGACCTTGATAAATTGTCTTGCTCCCCTAACTGGAGAGCAATTAAGCAAGGATTTCCAATTTTTTCCAAAGGAATATGTTGGAATATTGGCAATAGATCTAAGCTGAACTTTTGGTCAGACAAATGGGTTAAAGGAAACACTCTGGGAGAATTAATTGGAGGTCCTCTGCTGCTCTCCGAAATCAATCTCACAGTGGATGATATGGTACAAGATGGTGGCTGGTTATGGGATACTCTCTCCTTCGATCTGCCTAGTTGTATAAAGGAAAAGATTAATGCTATTCCTATCCAGCTATTAGGAGAAAAGGAGGATTTGATCAGCTAGAGGTTTTCACAGGATGGGGAATTTAATTCAGCATCAGCATAAAATCTAGCTAGACAAGAAGAAGGACAGAATATTAAGTTCACCGGTAAGTGGATTTGGAAATTGGATGCTTTGCCAAAGATATGCAGTTTTCTTTGGCTATGTCATCACAACAATGTACCAGTTAGAGAAGTGATTGCAGCAAGAGGTGTTGATTGTAATTCTGAATGCCCCATATGTAGGAATGCCAATGAATCTATTATACATATGTTGAGAGACTGCCCCTTTGCCTCAGAATTTTGGAGGAAAGTTAAAGTGCCCAATACCCTTTTAACTTCCTTCAACCTTGATTTGCTTGGCTGGTTAGAAAGGAACTGTTTATGTGATCCACTAATTACGGCACATGGACAACCGTGGAGAACCTTGTTCAATTTTGCCGTATAGTCCCTATGGAAACATAGGAATGGTGTGGTGTTCAAAAATACCACCCTAAATTCTAACCTCCACACTAACTGCATTAAACAATCTATGGATTATTTTTATTGTGTTGAGAAGTCCTTCAGTTTTAAGCATCAGGTAGTAGTTCCAATGAGATGGAAGATGCCTAGGGAAGGATGGTACAAACTTAATACTGACAGAGCTGCTTTAGGGAACCCAGGCAGAGCAGGGGAGGTGGGGTAATCAGAGACCAGCATGGAAAGTGGTTAAGAGGCTTTGCTTACAATATAGGTCTCACTACGAGTGTTATAGTTGAATTTTGGGCCTTGAGAGATGGGCTTTTGATGGCCTTGCAGATGGGAATTAGCTGTCTTGAAGTTGAACTTGATGCCAAGATTGTTGTTGACCTTGTGACTGCTGCTTCAAATGCTTTAGGAGCTTACTCCTCCTTTTTGAATGATTGCAGGTGCCTCCTAAATAGGTTTCGTCAAGTCAAGGTGGATCATGTTTTTAGGGTAGCAAATCGGTGCGTTGATGGGCTTGCGAAGAGGGGCTGCACTCAACAAATAGATTTTGTTATCTTCTTTGAACCCCCTTCCCCTAATTTTGTATGTTTTGTTAACTCGGATATTAATGGTTTGTACTTAAGGCGGGTTGCCAATACTCTACCTCCTGTAACTTAGTTGTTTTTTAATGCAAGTTCCTGTTAACCAAAAAAAAAAAAAAGTGTTCGGTTGAGAATAATGCTTGATAAATTGGATTTGTTTGGGCGCTCTAGAGAGTAATAATGTCCAACTCATAAATCTGTAGGTTCTCATCAAACTTGCGTGACTCGGGCCCACCGCCCCCGCTATCTCTTCCTTATTTGCAAGAATAGCTTCTTAGTCTCCAATTGTGAATTGTTTTTGCTTGGACATTGTAAGAGAGAGAGTTGTGTGGATTTGGAGGTTAAGATCTAGGTGAATGGTCAGACAACACTACATCTTGATCA
This sequence comes from Castanopsis chinensis, assembly GCA_032878915.1. Taxonomy (NCBI): domain Eukaryota; kingdom Viridiplantae; phylum Streptophyta; class Magnoliopsida; order Fagales; family Fagaceae; genus Castanopsis; species Castanopsis chinensis. Next base: position 1,856,365 of record JAVQMG010000102.1, read on the forward strand.
AGATCTCTGCTGTCGCCAGTGCTAAGATTTCGATGGAGACAAGCCACAACAATGACAATGGATCTTACATCTAAGATTTTTAAGGTCTTACATCTTACATCTGAGACCAGCCTACGCGGTCAGAGAAAAAAAGCTTATAGATATACAGAAGCGAAGGCTGACACGCGATTTTTTATTTTTTATTTTTTGTTTATATACATGACCTGCTTTACCATTAAAAATTTTTCTCGGGTTGGACTAAAAAAACACTAATTTAATAGTTCAGATTTAAGTGAGTATCATGCCTCTTAAAAAAAAGGGGGGGTCACGGTAAAATGACCCATAATGGGGTTAAAAGTTAATTTGTATAAAAGTGAGATGACTTTGATTGGTATGGTGGAGAACACTAAAAAACTTGCTAACATTGTATTTTATAAGGTAAAATGTTTGCCAATGACCTATCTCAATATGCCATTAAATCAAAGTCCATATGAAATGAAACCCTATCCCTCAAGAGAAATTTGAGTGTTGGCTGCTAGTTGGAAAATGCTTTATTTGTTGGAAGGATGAAATATAGTGTTGAAAAATACCGCTTTGACTTCGAGTCTACCTACATAGTATTTATCCTTACTAGTATGGCCAACATGATTAAGAGATTACAGAGGAAGTTCTTGTGGAGTGGCTTGGATTGCGATTGGAGGATTTAGGATATGATAGCTCACTACCTTTAACCAAGTTATGTTGGGGAAGTGATTATGGCGGTTTGGGATAGATGATACAAGACTATGGAGGCATGTTGTATTACTGCGACTAAATAATGCTCCCAAGTGTAGGATTGTCACGAAGTAATAACTCGGAAAGTCCGAGGTCGAATTCCACAGGGAAAAGGGAATTGATTAGCAAACCACAATAGAATAAAACTAATATAATAAAGTTTAACTGAAGAGATTTTTGATATTTTAGTAAAGGTAATTTAAATTGAAAAAAAAATAACAATATATTAAAGCGCTAAGGTTTAGAGATCCACACACAACACATCTATTGGTAGCCACAACAATATATATTTTATAACTCAACTAAAATTCATATGAAGGATGATCTTTGTTGGATGATTTAACAATAAAAACTCAAGAATTAATTGTCTAAGGTAGTTTCATGCAATTGAGTGATTTTAGGCAAAACAAAACTAGAGAATTACTTCACAAGGAATACTAAGCATTTAACATGCTCGGAGTTTGCAATAAATCAAAGGATTATACGGAACTAAACACCTTTCTAAATTCGTGAAACAATCAAAAACATAAAAATATAAGCATTAAAACTAATAAATAATTGTTAAGAACATACCAATAAACGGTTGGGTTTCACCCCTTGCCTTAGCAAGGCTTCTAGCAAGTCATAACACAAATAAAATTCTAAAAACTATAAAGAAACTTTAAGGAAACCTAAATTATGTTCTACAGCAGCTCTCCCCTGAATTTTGCCCTAAAGAGCCTTTAATTAGGTCAAGGAATCCTATTACAAATTGAATTCCCGTTTGGAGAAAATCTCAGGTTTTTAGGCTTCACTTAACCGACGTTTTTGGCCAATTTAACTTCATAATTCAAACTTTTGGTAAACTAAAAAGTTGTAGCCTTTAAGTTAACGTTCTAGCCCAACTTGAATCATCTCGATTGGACATTTGAGCTGAAAGTTATACTTCAAATACTAACTGGTGTGCAAGCTAGAATCCTAATCCGAATTAGGCTTGGTGCAAATTTCCTTTGATTCCTTGCTCAAATTGGACTTGAATTTAATTGGGTTGGCCTTCTTTGACTTCATCATGGCCCTTGTAAAATTAAAGGCCATTAGTTTTCTTCTTCGCATAAATCCACTTATTTAATTTCATTATCCTACAAAAGACAAATTCACGAATTAAAATTCAATTAAGTACAAAATTGATTATTTAGCATTATTTCAAAAATGCGTCAATTAACTCAAAATAAGTATGATAATGCTTTTCTAATAATGATATAAATATGCAAAATTAAGCTTTTATCACACTCCCCAACCAGCTCATTGCTAGTCCCTAGCAATTTAAGCGTCTCGAGACAAAGACACAAAATAACAAAAAATTATTACTTTAGTAAAAATAGTTAATCAAAGGTTAAAACACTAACAACCACCAAAGATATTCCACATGCCATCAATGCTTAGTGCGTGAATGGTTTAGTCAATACAAACGCAACCTTAGTCTTAAGACAAAACATGGCTTGAATTTCTATCCAAAGTTATGCTTTAACTCAAATCTCACAGTTGTTAACACTCAGCAAATAAAATCACTTTGAAAAGGGTGTAACACTCTCAAACATATGTGAGTAGAATAATATAGAACAAAGACTAATATCTCACATATAAATAAGATAAAGAACGGTGAAGCAAAATAAATGATATTTCTAGTCTTATGAAAGGGTGTCAAACACTAAGACTATTACACCATACACATTGATTAGTCATGTCAAGATACAAATCATACCTTCCTTAAGATCAAATAGGACTTTCATCGGGACGTAATGTAGGGTAAAGAGGAGGAATTTATAATAAAGGGTATAGGTTAAAATAAAAAGTGTTCCCAAGAATAATAAAAGAGACAACTTCTTTTGAATATATGCTAATTAATTTATTCTCTCAAGTTTCTTGAATATCGTACTTTCACTTTTTTTCTTTTTTTTCTTCAAAATTTCATCAACAAATTCATTCTCCATTTCTTCCTCTTTCACATTCCCTTTTTTTTTCAACATTTTTCCTTTTTTGTTTATGACTCTTTTTTTTTTATTTTTTTTTTATTGAGTCCTCCTTTTCTTCCAACTATTTCACCACAAATTTATTGATAGACCACAAATGCGTTGACCCCTTATGATTAATTAAATTGATTAATTAGCCAAGTTTTTAATTAATCAAGTTAACATGCAAATTGCGTGGTAGCACAAACAAATCACCAATAAACTAAAGTATGCAATGGAAAATAAATTAACACGGTGATTTGTCTACAAATGGGGAAAACCTACACGGCAAAAACCCCACCGGGTGATTTAAGGTCACCACTCCCGAAACTCCACTATTGTCACAACAAGCGGTTACAAGAAAAGGAATCCCAGTACCTTACCAACCTATAGTTGAACCCTTACCCCAATACCCAATTGGACTTGTTCTGTAGTGACAATTTCTCCTTTTGATGCACAGCTCCCAGTACATGACTAACCAATTGCGCGGATTCCAGTACACGAGTTCAATTCACCAACTAGAGAGAGAGTTTTTGGCTACAAAGTTCTTCAATTCATCCACACGATGAAGATCAAGAAGATGCTTGGTTACAAAAACCTACGATGCACATTACACAGCAACTTCTTCATAAAAGAGATGAACTAGGGCATAAACTTTGTCTCGGATTACAAATTGCTTGAACAAGGATTTCTCAATGCTTGTGCAACTTATGTTCATTGTGCATCTTTCGACGGCCTTTAAAATAATCCTTTTATATGTCTAGGGTTAGGAGAAAAGAAGTCTCAAAGACACATTCATGGATTGGAATCAAAACAGAACTTAGAATCTCTTTTCCATAAATCTCGACAGATAGAGGTGTTGAGGATCTGTCAAGAAGCTGTCGAGTCTCGGGGCTGAAACAGCTTCTTAAATCTCGATAGATGTATGTGTCGAGCCACGGGGCTAGAACAACTCTTTAAACCTCGACACATGCTAGCTGTTGAGCCAGCTGTCGAGCTTGAATGAACTTGCACTTTTCAGCTTATTTCTTGGACAGACTTGATGACTTCAACACTTGATCTTGAAATATAGTTTCTTGAAGCGTTAAATACATCATAATTCTGCCCAATTACAAGTAAAGTGCGTTTTGTCAAAGGATAAGCCAATTACATAAAATAATGACATATGTTCAAAACAACTTGAACCACATATGTCCTAACAATCTCCCCCTTTGGCAATCTATGACAAAACCACAACAAAAAAATGAAGATATGAGAGAAGTCATAAATCACTCAACTCATATTCACTTGTTGAATACAATAAAATCTATCCTAACACAAACTCTTGAAAAATTTTGCAAGAAGAGAGTTTATGGCAAGTAGACTTTGACAACCTGTATTTTTGAAACACTTTTAAACAAAACACATCAAGGCATCTTTGTGTGAAGCAGAAATAATAGATTGCATACAAATAAAAGAAACATGTGTATAAAGATAGAAAAAAAACAACACATGTAGAGGTAGGTGAAAGAAACATACATCAAGATATATATATATATATATATATATATATATATATATAACAAGTAAACATAATGTATGTAAAACTGGTCACAAGATCAGGGTACATGAACAATGTATCTTAAAAAGAAAGAAAAGAAAAGAAAAGAAATATATGTAAATCCTCACTACATCCCTCAAGCAACACTCCCCCTATCAAAAATGTCCTACACAAGCTCTCCCCCTAAGAATGACTACTCTCATAATCCAAAACTGCTCCCCCTTTTTGTCACGAGTGACAAAGGGTAGAGGGTCAAGTAGACATCTCATCAGAAGAGCTAGCATCTCCAACATCATCATCTGAAGCATCATCGTCATTACCATCATCATCCTCAATCTCAGAAGCCACATGAGGAGGTGGAGGAGAAGCCTCAGAAGCAAAGTTGCCCAAGGTCGCCTGTCACCTGGCAATGCGACCAACACGAACATTCACCTGATACAACTCTGTAGAGAGCGTATCGAGGCGAGCATCCATGCGCTGAAGGTGCACCATGATGTCTCCCAGTGACACATCCTTCGAGGAAGAGGAGGGAGCAGATGTGGCTCTAGCAGATTTGGATGGAGCTGGATGGGAGGAAGGAGCTATAGAATCCGACAGTCTCGACCTAAATTGTTCCTCACTATGTTTTACAATAGTAGCGTCTATGGCAGGCATGACATGGAAGGGGTCGGACGAGGGAAAAGGGATGGAGAAATGGCGTAGAATCCTTGTGATAGCAGAAGGGAAAATGAGCTTATCACTGGTAGCCGTATCCCTATAGACATTTATGATAGAAAAGATGATGTGTAAAGGAAAGTCTATAGTGAGGTGCTCTAAAAGAGACAACAAAAATCGAGCACGAGGCTCTATGATGGAGTTATAGTGAGAGAGTGGGTGCAAATCAAAAGTCATCACCATGTTCAAGAAACGAAGACCTTTAGAAAAAGGTCGACATGGTGGATACTGATGCTCACCTCAATCAGAGGGGCGCTCACAAAACGCAAAAATCATCTCATCTTTGGACACAATCCATAGACACTCACAACTGGGGTAATCAGGATGATCAACCCTCTGAACATGAAGAACCTCGAAGACCAACTCAGGAGTGACTACAAAGCGCGTACCTCGAACGCAAGAATGAAAGAGAGGTACTGAAGAATCAATCCCATGGATGTTGGAGTAAAACTCCTGAATCAGCACGGAAGGACAAGTGACCGGGATGTCACACAGTGACTCCCAACCCCGACTATGAATGACATCGGGTAGGTCGGTATCAGCAAAGTCTGCCAGAACAACTTGGTATTCCAAATGAACACCTCGTTTAGAAAAATTCTCCAAGAAGTCCTGTTGGACTTTCTCATCTCGGAACCGAATAGAAAGGGGAGTAGGATCAGAAGATGAAGAGCCCCTAGAATGAAGAGGGTTCTCGGACGGAATAGATTTATGTTTAGGTGCCATAGACACTACTAATGCAAACAGAAAGAGAGGGAGATAGAGAGAAACAAACAAAAATGTCCCAAAACAGTTCAATATATGACAAGTATATTGAAAGGAAAGAACGTATGCATGGGAAATACATGAACATGTGACATGCAACAAAATGGCATCATAGGCTCAGCCCAATCCAATCCTATCAGAACACAATCAGAGAACACACATCTAAATGCATGAAAATACTATTAGAATGCTAATGTGATGCAATGCATGTAGTTTTAAAGATCAAATCTATAAAACCAACCCAAAAATTGCAATAAACACTCATCAATTTTGAAAAACCCCAAATTTTTCAAAAACCCCAAAACCTAGGTTTTAAAACATGAAATGCATGGAGAATGAGAGGATTGAAGCTTACCAAGAGAAGAAAATCTTGAGGAAAGCTTGAAGAATCCTTAGGAAGAGGTTTAGAGTGAGTGAGAGAGATTTTGGGAGTGAGAATATGAAGGTATCGAGAGAGAGATCAAGAGAAATGAGAGACAAAATCGTGAAGAACCTATATATATACCTTCAGTAATTCTCGACAAATGCAGGTATCGAGAGGTGTCGAGACAGCTATCAAGGTAGGTATCGAGAAAAGCTACTTCGACAGATACAGCTATCGAGGAAAGGTGTCGAGAAAAGAAAATCAAACACCAAAAGAGTCTCGATCGATCCACCAACTATCGAGAAGCTGTCGAGATTGCGATAAAAAAAAGATGAGAAGCTCAACAGACAGCCAGGTATAGAGGATGTGTCAAGGAGGTGTCGAGCTAGCCACAAATACATAGACCCCTTGTGATGAATTAAATTGATTAATTAGCCAAGTTATTAATTAATCAAGTTAACATGCAAGTAGCGTGGTAGCACAAACAAATCACCAATAAACTAAAGTATGCAGGGAAAATTAAATTGACACGGTGATTTGTTTACAAATAAGGAAAACCTAAACAGCAAAAACCCCACCGGGTGATTTAAGATCACCACTCCCAAAACTCCACTATTATCACAACAAGCGGTTACAGGTAAAGGAATCCCAACACCTTACCAACCTACAGTTGATCCCTTACCCCAATATTCAATTGGACTTGTTCTGTAATGACAGTTTCTCCTTTTGATGCACGGCTCTCAGTACGTGACTAACCAATTTGATGCGCGGATTCTAGTACGCGGCTTACTCCTTTGCACGAATCCCAATACGTGACTAACTCCACAACAACCCTTTGATTGTTGTAGTTGATTTGCAGCAGCTTCACATAGAAACACCAATAAGATCTTCAATGTTGGTGCAAGAGACTTTGCTTGGTTACAAAACCCAAAGGCGTACAAGAAACGTAGCAAGAACTCTTTCTTCTGTAGGAGAAGGCTAGGGTTTCAAAAAGAAAACCTTATGAAGCTCTCTAGGGTTAGGTTTCAAAATTCATGACTTTAACATATTTAGGTGTGGCATAAAATTTGATGAATTCTTAGCATTCAACCGAATCAAATAATAATGAGACTAAGCAACAACAAAGCTATGTGTTTCCAAATGAAAAATGAGGTCAAAAGAAAATAACCCTCTAAAAAAATGAATGGCTCAAGAACTCACTTGGGTTATAGTCTCTACATTTTATTTTCAAGATTTTCGAAGTCATCTCTATCTCTCAACCAAGAAACATATTCGTGTGGCTAAAGTGCATGTGCATACTAGTTGAGCATGAAAAACAGTGGAATTCTTTGGATATAAGTAGCATAAAGAACTTTGACTTAAAACTCTTGCAAAAGCAATACTTTTTTTTTTTTGTGGAAAATTGGACTATAAAAAGAAACAAAAATCCCTAAAAACAACCAAAAAAAAAAAAAATTGAACATAAAATACAACCAAATGCAAATCATCTCATGTTCCTCCCCCCAACCTAAAACTTACATTGTCCTCAGTGATAATAAAGAAAAATAATAAAGAGTAGAGATTACAGAGTGTACCTTATGTTAGGATGTGTGCCCTTAAATCCTATTGTATGATGCTATGTATGACTTAATATTGTGTTTAATAACGTTGTTTTATTTTTACCTAAAATAATGGTAACATGAATACTAAGACATTATCATATAGTCCATGCGATGCGTAGTATGTGATTTATGTGAAAAGCCACAGAAGATATAAATCACAAGTTTTTTGTAAACTCAGAATTTATAGTTCATAGTCGGTGATGAGATTGGGCATTTCATCTACAAAGACTATAACATGTCAACTAAGATGATTTGTCTTGATCATGGAAGTGGAGACTTCTAGTTGATATGTTGATATGTTTTAAGAGTTAAGACATATTGAACTGGATCAGTGTGAGATTTATTATTCTCCTAACGACTGTTAAATGAATAATAAACTCACGACTTATATTTATATGAGCTCTTAATCCTGAGAGGATAATGAACCTGATCATGAAGTGTAGGTTACTTTGATATATCAGGAGTGAGATCTAAAGTTACGATCAAAACCTCAGTATGTTGGGCAACCACATTTAGTGTTGATGGAACGTATATTCTCAAGATGAAATTCATAGTCTTTTAACGGAGATACAAAATATTCTCTTGAGATAAGTTTAATGAGTTTGTTGTTCAGAATGTTAGGCCTAACTACTTTAGTAAATAGTTACTAAAGTATATATTTATGAAATTGGATTTCATAAATATATGATGAATAACTTAAAGGATTAAACCGGGTACTCAAGGATAAGATGTAATAATTTACAAAGTGGCAATCTACATTCATGACTTTGTGTTACTACGAATATTTTATAAAGGGGTTGCATGTATAATAAAGTCTTAGAATATAATTTATTAATAAGGCCTAGAGTGCAATTATATTTATATAGTGGTATTAAATATAATTAATGTTAACTTTAGACTTGTCAAGAGTTTACAGAAAAGCCCAAGGCCCATTGGAGCTAGGTTTTATTAGTCCCTTTTAGTCCCACTCCAAGCCACACACTTAAGCCCAATTAGAAATGCCCAAAAGGCCAGCCCAATTAGATAATCAGTTAGATATTAAGGGAGAAACATACATAATTTTGGATAGATGTATAAAATAGTATGTATTTAAGTGTGAGACACTCTCTAATTTTCTCCCTTAGAAACTGATTGAGAGACCACACTTCTTGGGCATAAAGTGGAATTGGAGTGAAGATTAAAAGTGTTCCCAAGTACTTCTGATCTTTGTTTTGAAATTCACCATACCAAGGTACGCTCTCTTGTTCTTAAATTCTAAAAGTTACATAGTGCATGTTACCAATTGCGTATGAAGTAGATCCGTTAAATTTTCGCTGCGTATGTTTTGTATGTGATACAAACACATGATTATCCAACAATTGGCATCAGAACGGTCTTCTTTTTCAAATCTGTATAACATGTTTAATGAGTTTTAGAATTCAAGAAAACTTTTTGAATAGTTGTGAAGATTATGCAGTCATTTTTCTGCATATTTTAGTTTTGAAACTATTGTTTGATTAAAACTGATTTTGATGTTATGATGTTATTTAAGTTTGATCTTAACCCTATAAAATTGAATTTTAACACTTTAACATCAATGAAATTCAAGTTTTGATCTTAATCTCATCGTTTTTGATTATTAAGAATGTGTTTTGTTCTTTGGAAATGTCAAAAACGGTTAAAAGAAAAATGGTTTTTTCTGGGCATTTTCGTGATTGGCAAGTCGCGAGTGAGTTGCGAGAGCTTCTAGACGAACTCGCGACTAGGGTCTTGTGACTGCACAAGTCACCAGACTGAGTAGCCAAAACTCGCGACTGGACAAGTCGCTAAAATGAGTAGCCAAAACTCGCGACTGGGGTCTCGTGACTGGGCGAGTCGCCAGAAAAAGTAGCCAAAATTCTGACACCTGTTTATTGCATATATTATTTTATACAATAAATCTGGCTGAAACTTGTTTCCAAACCTTGCCTTAGAGTGATTATGAATTACTCTAAAAGGAAATAAGTGTCGGATATATGATAAATTGTTTTTGAGGGCAAGTGGGAGATTGTTAAGGTTTGTGCCCTAAAATCCAATTTATTGGCATGTTATAAATAATTAAATTGTTTAATTATATGAGACTATTTATAAATGAACTAATGGAACATTATCATAGTCCATGAGATGTATTGTATGTGATTTATGTGAAAAGTCACAGAAGATGTAAATCACAAGTTTCTTGTAAACTCAAAATGTAGTTTGTAGTCGGTGATGAAATTGGGCGTTTTATCTGCGAAGACTATAACAAATCAACTAAGATGATTTGTCTTGATCATGGAAGTGGAGACTTCTAGTTGATGTGTTGATGTGTCTTAAGAGTTAAGACATATTGAACTGGACTGCTGCGAGATTAATTGTTCAATTAACAATTGTCACCTGAATAATTAATCTCACCACTTCTAATTTCATAGACTCTTAATCTTGAGAGGGTAGTGAACCCGATCATGAAATGTAGGTTACTTTGATATGTCAAGAGTGAGATCTAATATTCATGGTCAAAACCTCAATATATTGGGTAACCACATGTAGTGTTAAGGGAACACATATTCTCAAGATAGAATCCATAGTCTCTTTTTATAAAGACACAAAATATTCCCTTGAGATAAGTTTATTAGGAAATGGTTATTCAAGGCGCCCACTTTAGTAAGGAGTTACTAAAGCTTATATTTATTGAAATTGAATTTCAATAAATGTGAATAACTAAAAGATTAAACCGGGTACTCAAAGATAAAATAGTTGTTTACAAAGTGACAGTTTATTATGACTTTGTTCACTATGGATATTTCATAGAGGGGTCAAATGAAATTATTAGAGTCTTGGGATATAATTTATTAATAAGGCCTAGAGTGCAATTATATTTATATAGTGGTATTAAATATAATTAATGGTAACTTTGGACTTGTCAAGAGTTGACAGAAAAGCCCAAGGCCCATTGGAGCTAGTGTCTTATTGGTCCCACTCCAAGCCACACACTAAAGCCCAATTGGAAAGGCCTAAAAGGCCGGCCCAATTAGATAATCAGTTAGTTATAAAGGGAGAAACATACAAAATTTTTTTATTACGAAAAATAGTTAGAAAGAGACATCATTATGAAATGGTGTGTATGTGTGAGTGAAGTCACTTGATAAGTCTCCCTTGAAAACTGATTGAGAGACCACACTTCTTGGGCGTAAAGTGGAATTGGAGTGAAGATTAAAAGTGTTTTCAAGTATTTCTAATCTTTTTTTTTTTTTGAATTTCACCACACCAAGGTACGTTTTCTATTTGGCTCTAGAATTCAAGGTTATATGTTATCTCTCATGAATGAAGTAGATCCATAATTGTTGCTTCCACTGTGTGTTTTGTATGAGATGCAAAACCAGATTTTCCAATAGATAAAAATTGTTGGAAAATATAGTTTTGCATCTCATACAAAACCCACAGCGGAAGCAACAATCATGGATCTACTTCATTCGTGAGAGATAACATGTAATCTTGAATCCTAGAACAAAGAATAGAAAGCGTACCTTGATGCAATGAAATTCAATACCAAGACTTGAGAATACCTTTAATCTTCATCTCAATTTCACATGTTGCCCAAGAAGTGTGGTCTCTCAATCAGTCTTTTTGTACGTTGATTCTTAAAGAAAAATCCTTCTTATTCTCCTTGTAGAGAAAAACTGTTTTCTTTCTTTTCATCATACGTACATTCTAACTACCTTAATAGTTTCTTCATTTAATAACCCTTATTAAATAAAAAACTGATTATCTAATTGGGTTAGCCTTTTGGGCCTACCTAATTGGGCTTTAATTTGTGGCTCGAGATGGGACCAAAGGAAACAAATAAGACTCTAGTTCTAATGGTCTTAGACTTTTTTGTCAACTCTTGACAAGTCCAAAGTTACCATTAATTATATTTAATACCACTATATAAATGTAATTACACTCTAGGCCTTATTAATAAATTATATTCCAAGACTCTAATAATATCATTTGACCCCTCCATGAAATATTCATAGTGAACAAAGTCATAATAAACTGTCACTTTGTAAACAACTATTTTATCCTTGAGTAACCGGTTTAATCTTTTAGTTATTCACAATTATTGAAATCTAATTTCAATAAATATAAGCTTTAGTAACTCCTTACTAAAGTTGGTGCCCTAAATAACCATTTCTCATTAAATTTATCTCTAAGGGATATTTCGTGTCTTTATAAAAAGAGATTATGGATTCCATCTTGAGAATACGTGTTCTCTCAACACTACATGTGGTTACCCAACATACTGAATTTTTGACCGTGAATATTAAATCTCACTCCTGATATATCAAAGTAACATACATTTCATGATTGAGTTCACTATCCTCTCAAGATTGAGAGTCTATGAAATTAGAAGTCGTGAGATTAATTATCAGGTAACAGCTGTTGATTGAATAATTAATCTCACAACAGCCCAGTTCAATATGTCTTAACTCTTAAGACACATCAACACATCAACTAGAAGTCTCCACTTCTATGATCAAGACAAATCATCTTAGTTGATGTGTTATAGTCTTCACAGATGAAACGCCAAATTTCATCACCGACTACGAACTACATTTTGAGTTTACAAGAAACTTGTAATTTACATTTTCTGTGACTTTTCACATAAACCACATACAATGAATCATAGACATATGACTAGTTCATGATAATGTCATATAATTAAACATTACAAGAAACTTGTAATTTACATTTTCTGTGACTTTTCACATAAACCACATACAATGAATCTCATAGACTATGATAATGTCACATTAGTTCATTTATAAATAGTCTCATATAATTAAACAATTTAATTATTTATGACATGCCAATAACTTGGATTTTAGGACATAAACCCCAACAATCTCCCACTTGCCCTCAAAGACAATTTACCATATATCTGACACTTATTTCCCTTTAGAATAATTCATAATCACTCTAAGGCAAGGTTTGAAAACAATTTTTAGCCAGATTTATTGCATAAATTATCTTTTCTACTACTATAAATCACGTACTCATATTTCTCTAATGAGACAATACTTACGCTTAATGTGTATCTTCACCACCTAGGATGAACATATATCTTGAAGTCCTACTTCATGAATCACAATCAAACTAAAAGTCAGTATTTGTACAACCAGTAACCATCTAATCCTCACTTTGGTGGACAAGCATATAATCCCTTATTCTCCTAAGATATTTGAGTATATGCTTTACTCCCAATAAGTTAAGTGATCTTAGATACAATTGATATTTGCTTACCATGCCCACCATAAAATAGATATTTAGTCTAGTATATAGCATAGCATAAAAACTTCCTGTTGATATGGTATAAGGAACCGTCTTAATTTGCTCTCTCTTTTATATGTCTTAGGACTATAGTCCTATATAAAGGAACTTCAAACTTGAAAGGAAAGAATCATTTCTTGAAGTATTACATGCCATATTTGGTTAGAATCTAATCTATTTAAGAAGTTTGAGATAGACCCAACTTTCTAATTTTTGAATTTTAACAAAGTTTAATTCTTAGGATGTGACCAGTTTTTCCCAAGTACTTTATATCAAACTGGAATAAACAACAAAAATTCCATTAATGACAATAACTCTATATCATTCTAAATTATTAGAATGTCATCAACATACATTAAGAAATTTATTATTCTATATAGCTTTTATACACATAAGGCCTTTTAATACTCGATCAAAATCAAACAACTTGATTTCTTGATCAAAGATGATATTATATGATTTAGATGCTTGCTTGAGTCCATAAATGAACTTTAAGCAACTTGCATACTAAACACTACTAGTTTTTTACTATGAACAAGTCTAGTTACATCATATAGATGTTTTTCTCAAGATTGCTACTAAAAGAAGCTTTCTTGACATCCATTGTCATATTTCATCCAAATGAAATATAATGAATAAGAGAATCTTGATAGAGTCAAATTTGACTATTGATGAAAAAATCTTTTCATAGTCAAACCATTTCTTTTCTAATAAATCTTTTCGTCACTAGTCTTGACTTTGAAGGTTTGCACCTTCAAATCTATCAATCTCGTTTACTTGTAGACCTGTTTGAAAACAATAGGCTTAATGCCACTAGGCGCCTCTACAAGCTCTAGACTTTAAATAGAATCTAATTCTATTCACATAACCTTGATCCAATAATCCATATTCATATCATTTATTTCCTTTACGTAGGACCGAGGATCAAATTCAAACCCTTGTGGAATGACTCCAAAAGTTTATCCCAAAAGTATGAATTTATTTGATAATCCTCCCACTATGATATTGTATCGGTGTAATAGTTATCTACAAAATAATGTCTTGTGGTGTATCTAATACAACCATCTCATTTCTAAATGTATTTTATAGTTTTCTTACAACAAATTCTAACATTTTTTCTTCTAGAACAATCTACCTTTAAAAGAGTCCTATTCATCCTTTATATATGCACTGACTTAAAGAAGTCATTGGAACTTCATTCCTTTACAAAAAGGAGCCCTAGATCTTATTATCCTCTAAATAGAATTCATAGACTGAGAATATAACAAAATAATGGTTCTAAAAGCCCATCTTTCACCAATCTTGAATATCATTTAGATTAATAAAATCTAGACGTAAATGCCAAAACATACGATACCAAAAGATGAAACTTTCTCTTTAAAAAGAAAAACATGTAAATTTTCATCTAGAAAACAATCATGGATAATGCTTAGCTTTACCAAAACGGAAACACTTCCCCTTTGGTCATACTTTTGAGTCTAATTTCCTTTTGGCAACTACTAGGGCAGCTAGCTTGTCCAACTGCTTGGTATTTTAATTCCTCTTCTTACCACCCTTACCTTTCGGTTCAGGCTAAGAATGTGAATTGAATCATATTTTTTAGTTTTTAGGATATCTTCTGTTGCGTAGAACTCACTCATCAATTTAGATAATATAAAAAAAATTTATTTTCAAAACAATCTGAATTGATCAAATGATTCTAACAAAGACTTGTGGATCATATCCAAATGAGATTAACATTTAGTCTCTACATCCGAGATTCCCAATGCATTTTAAAAACAAAATATTTTCATCAAATGATATAGAATTGGAACTCCTTAAGCCTTTCTTAGGACTCAATATCATTCATTCCAAACATCTCATTTAGACTTAATATAAAGTCTAAGTCTAGTACTAACTCTTGCATCTCATGCTGTAGCACAATTGAGATCAAAGCCAATGTAACTTTTTTAGCATTCCAATGGAGACTATGATCACATCATAAGCTGTCTTCCATAAATGCATCATGTATAGAAAATTATGACAATGCTAAATCAAAACATAAATATGTACTTCAGCTCCTTTAAGTACCATGTCCAAAATTATTTCTTAGTTAATGTGATTATGTTAAAATAGTAGTTAGAGAACAAAAATTTATGACAACTTTAATTTGAGACTACGAACTTAATTTCAAGGACATTATATTTTGCAACCATAGCCATATAATATGGAACCCAAAAACCATACTATACTAGGTGCAACGACAACCTAATCCTGCAATTAATATTCCTCAGCATAGAGTGAATACCAACCACTATGATTAGGCGAGAATTACTCTCATTATTAATGCTATCATGGTAACTCTTCCCAAACAAAAATAATTTGCCGCTCTTCCTTTAGCCTCTAAGTAATAATAGAAATAACTCAGCATAGAGGATACTATCAAAATTAGTCTAGTGTACACCATTGCCTTGACCCATATGTAGCCACATAACTTTACCCTTGTAAGATTTAATCTTGTGGTACCATGATGCAAAACACCCTCCGCATGGAACGCAAAGCTCGAGGCCAAGATGAGGTGCTTGCCCAATACCACTATAAACCGGGAAGTTCAAACTTGTAGTACATGAAATAAACATCCTTCGCATGGAATGCAAGGCTCGAGGCCAAGACAAGGTGCTTGCCCCACACCACTATAAATATAAAACGGCATATTGAATGTTCACTCTATACTGAGGGATACTGAATGTGGGATTGGGTTGTCATTACATATATTATTTTATGGTTTTATTAAGGTTTCATATTTTATGCTTATATGCTAAATTGATAATGTCCAGCTTACTTATTATATTCATGTTTATTATTTTCAGATTAAATCATGTCATCATTTAGCCCACTTGTTGCTATTCATAACCAAAACAAACTGACTGGATCTAACCATGTTGACTGGAAAAGAAATTTGGACATTGTTCTTACAACTGAAGAGCACAAATATGTGCTTACTCAACCATGTCCTAGTTTTCCTTCATTAGATGCTCCTCTTGAGAAAAAATAGCGATATGATCGTTGGCAGAAATCTAATGAGATGGCCAAGTGCTATATTCTAGCATCTATCTCAAATGTTCTACAGCATCAAATGCAGGATGTAGAACTAGATTCGGACATAATACAAAGTCTAAAGGAGATGTTTGGTAAGCAAGGCTGTTCCACAAGGCAAGAAACCATGAGGCAAATTTATAATACCAAAATGGCTGAAGGTACTTCAGTGAGAGAACATTATCTTACAATGATCTCTAATCTGAATACATTGGAAGTCTTAGGTGCCGACATTGATGGAAAATCCCAAGTGAATATGATACTCCAGTCACTAGCGAAATCATTCAAGAAATTCAGACTTAATTATAACATGAACAAAAATATTTATTCTTTTTCTGAATTAATGAATGAGTTAGTGGTGGTAGAAGGCATCCTTGGTACTTCTAGTGTTGAAGCCAATCTAGGTAAAGCTTCTACTTCTCAACCTAAGTTGAAAGGCAAGGGTAAGAAGAAGAAGAAGAAAGACTTCACTAATCAAGAGGGTAAGCAAATTGCCTTAAGGGTTGCCAATAAAAGAAAGAAAACCAAAGGAAAGTGTTTCCATTGTAGTGATAAAGGACATTGGAAAAGGAATTGTCCAAAGTTCAAAGCTGCCAAAAATAAGGGTATGAAAAGTTCCTTTCTTCTTTGAATATGTTTGGTACAGAATCCCACGAATTCCTGGTGTATGGATTCAGGTTGTACTAATCATATCTGCAATTCTTTGAAGGGGTTTCAGGAGACCAGAAAGCTAAGTGAAGGGATACTGTTTCTTACTTTGGCCGATGGGAGTAGGATTCCGGTTGTAGCTGTTGGTGTTGTTAATTTGTGCTTTGAGTCTAGGATTTTAATATTGAAAGTCTGTCTTTATGTACCTAATGTTCATAGGAATTTAATTTCTGCAACTTATTTAGGTAAAGATGGATATTGTGTTATCCTTAAAAATAATATTGTAATAAAGAAGGGTAAAGTATTTATCTATTCTGGCAATTGTGTGGATGGTCTTTATATTTTGATTCCTAATAAGCATGAATTATATAATTATGAATTAGATAATAATTCACATGTGAAATCATTAAAGAGAAAGTTTCCTTCTACTAGTGAAGCATATCTTCGGCACTTTAGGTCATATTAATTCAAATAGAATCCAAAGACTTATCAAAAATGGACTCTTAAAGCCCATGGACTTTGATGGTTTTCCAATTTGCGAATCTTGTTTGAAAAATAAAATGACCAAACAACCTTTTAATGCAGAAGGTAGAAGAGCCCAAGATTTGCTAAAACTAGTACATTCAGATGTATGTGATCCTATGTCAATCCAAGCAAGAGGTGGTTATGAGTATTTCTTTACCTTCACTGATGATTACTCTAGATTTGGTTATGTGTACCTACTGAAACGAAAGTCCGAAGCCTTTGAAAAGTTCAAAGAGTTTAGGGCTAAAGTTGAGAATCAATTAGGTAAACTCATAAAGGTCATTCGATCTGATCGAGGTGGCGAATACCTTTTTGGGGATTTCAAGGATTACTTGACTAAAAATGGGATTATATCCCAGTTTACTACACCTGGAACTCCACAACAAAATGATGTAGCAGAAAAAAGGAATAGGATTTTTTTAGATATGGTTAGATCCATGTTGAGTTATTCAACTATACCAATTTCCTTTTGGGGATATGCCTTAAGTACAACAATGTATCTTCTGAATTTAGTACCTTCAAAGTCTGTTCCTAAGACACCTGTAGAGTTATGGAATGGGCGTAAGCCTAGTATGAGACATCTCCATATTTGGAGTTGTCCAGCACATATGTTAAAAGGAAAGTCTGACAAGTTATAGTCTAAAACAAAAGTGGTTTTCTTTGTAGGGTATCCAAAAGGAACTGTTGGAGGTTTATTCTATAGTCATAAGGATAATAAAGTATTTGATAGCACAAATGCCAAATTCTTGAAAAATGACTACATGAATACTTTTACTCCTAGAAGTAAAGTTGTCTTGGCTGAGATGAAAGAACCTGTAGTTGAACAACCAATGGATGAAACTAGGAATACTGTGGCTGTATTGCATACACTACAAGACATTACTCATGAGATGACTAGTACACAGGTGCTTCGTCGTAGTGGGAGAATTGTTCGACCTCCTATGAGATTTATAGATTTGGAAGAAACTTATGAAGCTATCCCAAAAGAGGCTGAATTGGATCCCTACACTTATGAAGAGGAAATGAATGATATAGATGCACATCATTAGGTACAAGCTATGAAATCTAAATTGGATTCTATGTATTCCAATCATGTATGGGATCTTATCAAGGCACCTAATGGCATTAAACCTGTTGGTTGCAAATGGGTTTACAAGAGGAAGAGAGGGATAGATGGTAAGGTTGAAACCTTTAAAGTAAGACTAGTGGTGAAAGGGTATACACAAAAAGAAGGCATTGATTATGATGAAACTTTTTGGCCAGTAGCCACACTTAAGTCTATCAGAATTCTCTTATCCATTACCGCTCATTATGATTATGAGATTTGGCTAATGGATGTCAAGACTGCATCTCTTAATGGCAATCTTGAAGAAGAAATCTATATGATGCAACCAGAAGGTTTCATAGCAAAGAACTAAGAGCATATGGTATGTAGGTTGAAAAGGTCCATTTATGGACTTAAACAAGCATCTAGGTCATGGGACATCAAATTTGATTAGGCAATCAAATCATTTGGTTTTGAACAAAATCTTGATGAACCATGTGTACAAGAGACATAGAGATAAAGGAGTAATATTCCTAGTGCTTTATGTTGATGAAATTCTACTCATTGGAAATGATGTAGTAGTAATGTCATTGGTAAAATTTTGGTTGTCAAGCCAATTTGATATGAAGGACTTGGACGAAGCTAACTATATTCTAGGGATCAAGCTTTGACGAAATTGAAAGAATAGAATGTTAAGTTTGTCACAAACTGGATATATAGATAAGGTTCTAGAACGGTTTAGCATGCAAAACTTCAAGAAATGATTATTCCTTTTAGACATGGAGTTCCTCTGTCTGATGACCAAAGGCCTAAGACTCAAGAGGAAGAAAATGTGATGAGACAAGTTCCCTATGTTTCTGCTGTGGGAAGTCTCATGTATGCCATGCTTTGTACTAGACCAGATATTTGTCATTCAGTTGGCATGGTCAGCCGATATCAATCAAATTCAGGACCTAAACATTGGCAAGCTCTAAAGCATATTCTCAAGTATCTATGTAGAACAAGAGGTTATATGCTTGTTTACCATTATGAGGATTTGATTCCCATTGGCTATACAGATTCAGATTTTCAGTCGGATCTAGATTTCAAAAAATCCACGTCGGGTTGTGTATTCACCTTGGGAGGTGGAGCCATAAGTTGGAGGAGTGTTAAGCAATCTTGTGTTGCGGACTCCACCATGGAAGCTGAGTACGTTGCTGCTTGTGAAGAAACAAAGGAAGCTATTTGGCTCAAGAAATTCCTTTCTGATCTTGTTGTTATGAGAATTGAGCAAGTTCCCATTACATTGTTTTGCGACAATAATGGAGCGGTTGCACAATCCAAGGATCCAAGGAATCACAAGAAAGGAAAACATATTGAGAGAAAGTATCACATCATTCAAGACATTATTGCTTATAGAGATGTGGTTGTAGCAAAGATTGATGGTGCAAACAATCTAGGGGATCCCTTTACCAAAACCTTACCCAAAGGACTTTAAGTCACAATTGGAGGCAATGGGAGTTAGATTAGTGCACAATCGTCTTTAGGGCAAGTGGGAGATTGTTAGGATGTGTGCCCTTAAATCTTATTGTATGATACTATGTATGACTTAATGTTGTGTTTAATAAAGTTGTTTTATTTTTATCTAAAATAATGGTAACATGAATATTTGGACATTATCATATAGACCATGAGATGCATAGTATGTGATTTATGTGAAAAGTCACAGAAGATATAAATCACAAATTCTTTGTAAACTCAAAATTTATAGTTCGTAGTCGGTGATGAGATTGGGTATTTTATCTGCGAAGACTATAACATGTCAACTAAGATGATTTGTCTTGATCATAGAAATGGAGACTTCTAATTGATATGTTGATATGTTTTAAGAGTTAAGACATATTGAACTGGACCATTGTGAGATTTATTATTCTCCTAACGACTGTCAAATGAATAATAAACTCACGACTTATATTTACATGAACTCTTAATCCTAAGAGGATAATGGACCTGATCTTGAAGTGTAGGTTGCTTTGATATATCACAAGTGAGATCTAAAGTTACAGTCAAAACCTTAATATATTGGGCAACCACATTTAGTGTTGATGGAACATATATTCTCAAGATGGAATTTATAGTTTGATGAAAATCAACAAACATTCAAGGATTCATTGCATGTTCCAGTTGGGCCTATTATAAGAGCAAGATCCAAGAAGATCAAGGAAGCACTTAATGGGCTGATTCAAGAGATTTAGGCTGATTCTAACGCAGGACATCCCAAACTTGGCCCAAAAGAAGATGAAGGAGTAATAAATTTAATCCAAGCTATTGAGGGCTGAGCTAGCTTAATTTGAAGTGATTTATGGTGTGGATTAATGGCTGATTGACTTTTCAAGTCTATATCAGTTAATGGAGATTTTTTCCTATTCTTAAGCTGCTATTTCAGACCAAATCTACCTAAATTTAGGGCTTTTATTATTTAGAACGTTTTTTAGCTATTTTCCTATTTTGGATATGCTAATTTCATACCAAATTAACTTTTATTTAGGGTTTTATTATTTAGTACGTTTTTTAAATTTTCTATTTTTCAGTTGTCTTATAAATAGCATGCATTCATTGTAATAGAGGATTATTGAATAAAACTCAGAAAAAAGTGAGGCTTTACTCTTCTTTTAGTTCTTCAAGAACTGTAAACTTATTTGGGATTCTTCCTTGTGGCGTTCAAACTTTATACCTTCAGTTCGTGATTCAATTATAATCACTGGGTCAAGGTCTGTTACTTATACTCTTGGTTCGCGTTTCACTTATAAACGTTGGGTCAAGGTTCAATCA